>CM060346.1:35717020-35722020 GCA_030674155.1 Stramonita haemastoma | reverse complement strand
AGTTGCTGTCCTTATCGTGAATGCGTCGCCACAAAGCAGCGCCACAGATCTGTTTCATGACCTCATTATCCCAAAATGTGTCAGTATCGAGGTGCTTTTTGGCCTACAGAGGTTTTCTTAGAAGCGCGGAGGGGGGGGGGGGGGGGGGGGGGGGTGGGGGGGGAGGCAAAGGTCTTGTTTCATTGCTGTGGATTTCCTTTGGTTTCATGTTGTTTATAGCCCCAACAGCCCCCTTCAGTTCCGTGACTCAGATCAGTGTAACGCTAAATCACAGCCTCATTCACCTTCACTTCAACTATCCCGTCGTCTTTCTCTTTTTATTATCATCTTTCGTCCCCGAAGTCGGAATGCGGCTACCTTACTGGTGGGTAAAGACAGTCACATAGGCAAAATCCCCACCATTGGTAAACCTGAGAGCTGTACAGTGGTAAACCTGAGAGCTGTACAGTGGTAAACCTCAGAGCTGTACAGTGGTAAACCTCAGAGCTGTACAGTGGTAAACCTCAGAGCTGTACAGTGGTAAACCTCAGAGCTGTACAGTGGTAAACCTCAGAGCTGTACAGTGGTAAACCTCAGAGCTGTACAGTGGTAAACCTCAGAGCTGTACAGTGGTAAACCTCAGAGCTGTACAGTGGTAAACCTCAGAGCTGTACAGTGGTAAACCTGAGAGCTGTACAGTGGTAAACCTCAGAGCTGTACAGTGGTAAACCTCAGAGCTGTACAGTGGTAAACCTCAGAGCTGCACAGTGGTAAACCTCAGAGCTGCACAGTGGTAAACCTCAGAGCTGTACAGTGGTAAACCTCAGGGCTGTACAGTGGTAAACCTCAGAGCTGTACAGTGGTAAACCTCAGAGCTGTACAGTGGTAAACCTGAGAGCTGTACAGTGGTAAACCTCAGGGCTGTACAGTGGTAAACCTCAGAGCTGTACAGTGGTAAACCTCAGAGCTGTAAACAGGGAACGGAAGAAAACACTATCATCTTTCGATGGCAGCGGTGATAGGCCACACTGACATCAGGTATCGTGGTCAGAGTGACGGACACTTCTACCCCAGGAACAGTGTCTGGCTGCAAGGCGCCACCCAGGGTGAAGCCTCAGTCACCGCCAGCACCTCTGAGGAAGGCTCATTCACCCAGGAGCCCAAACTCCAGTCAGGTCAGGCCAAAGCCTCAGCTGCTGTCATTGAAAGATTCTTCCATTGTCTAGTCGTTGTTTTCTTTTCTTCATCGAATCTTTGATCAACCCGTTTCCAAATGATGGATGAACTTCTTTTCTGCACTGCTTGTTCCTCCCTCACACAACTCTGCTGATCAGTTTAATAGAACATGTTTTCATCCTTCATTCTGTTGTTTGGGGTTGTTGTTTTTTTTTTTGGGGGGGGGGTTGCTGCTGTTGTTGTTGTTGTTGTTTGTTTTTGTTTGTTTGTTTGTTGTTGTTTTGGGGTTTTGGGGGGGTTTTTGGAGGGGGGGGGGGGGTAGATGTTGCTGCTTATGCTGTTGATGTTGTTTTGTTCATTTTTTTATTTTTTGTTTCAGATTTTTTTTAGAGGAGATCAGGACTGAATAAAAGCGGTGACAACAACACCACAACAACAACGACACTGACAATGGTGGAGCACTGGCAGTGATATAAGCAGGAACCCCCCCCCCCCCCCCCACACACACACACAACAACTACAACAACAATAACACAATCCCAAACAAACAAAATATAGAGAAAACACCGCCCACCCAAACACACGCACACCAAAACGACCACACACACACACACACACACACACACACACACACACCACACACACACACACACACACACACACACACACACACACAACCACCACCACCACCACCACCACCACCACCACCACCACCCACCCACCCACCCAAGCGCGCACACACACACACACACACACACACACACACACACACACACACCAAAAACCACCACCCCCCACACACACATCACCCCCCCCCCACACACACACACACACACACACACACACAAACACAAAACCACCCACCCACCCACCCATACCACCACCACCACCAACCACCCCCCCCCCCCCAGGCGGAAGTGAGCCAGACAGGCAATGAAAGTCTCCATAGGGACGCGTTGGTGTCTGCTCATGGCCATGTCTTCCCTCACACTGCTCACCTGGAACATGTGCCTGAACACAGCAGACGACAAGGAGCAACCGAAACTGCCCAGAGAAAGCCTGCACACGCCACACAGACTGCTAGAGGTTCTGAAGGGACACACAGGCATACCGCATCTCTATACACACACACAGCCAAGGAGACCCACAGGACAAGGTTTTGGACGCTACACAGCACAGACACAGAGACTGTCAGACATAGTCAGAAAGTATACACTGACGGGGAAAAAGCTGGCCGAAACGTCGAGAGGAGAAGCGATGAGGTACACTCAAAGGCTGAAGAAACAGAGACTTGTACACAAATACCCAAAGGTCTTTCCCAAACGTTCCACAACAGCAAAGCAGAGGGAGTCCGGAGTTTCTTTCTCACCCCCACCCTTCAACAACCATTCTAAAAAGCAGCAGTCGTCCTCACAAAAGATCCAGACACAGCGCATTTCAGCATCTCATGCTTCTGGCATCTTTCTTGATAACAAGAACATCCCACACAATACTGCTCAAAATCACAACACCTTTCCTGAAAGGAAAGCAAATACTATCCCTGCCATTTCTGTTCCGACACAAAACGTTTTCACTGAAAATGGAGAAGAGAAGGGAAACAGGAGGCAGTTTGCTGAGAGAAGGCCCAGTCTTTCTGAGGAAAACAAAAACGTGGAGCATGCCAACGCTTCTGTAGAAACACAGCCAGATTTCAGGTCTGCAGGTGCCAGTCAGCAGAGACACCAGGAAGATTCGTCAGACAACAAGCACGGTTCCAGGACCGGGAGAGATAGCGCTTTCCAAGAGCCTGACGAACAAGACCATCACCTCATCTTGGTTCACGAAAGTCCCTGGTATGTCCACAGCCCAGACGTGGATTTCAGCTCCTGTGAGTACAGCCAGTGTCGACTGTCCTACAACCGCTCCCTTCTAGCCACTGCACGAGCAGTTGTCTTTGACGCTGTCAACCTCCATCAGAACCCACCCCAGCCCCGCCCCCCTGATCAGTTATGGGTTCTCTTCCTCATGGAACCACCCTCCAGGCTCCGGGATCAAAATCCCCATTTTCAAGGATCTGGGTGGAAAACTGTGTTCAATTTGACGATGTCTTACAGGTGGGACTCTGATATTTTTTGTCCTTACGGGTTTGTGTTGCTTAAAGACACGACTGCCAAAGAGCATCAGTCCCTCTATAGGAAAGCGGCTTCTTTCATGAAAAACTCGTGGTTTGAAAAGCAAGGTGGAAACAAAAGTCTTGATTACAACCACAGCTCCATTTCCTTCAAGAGAAAATCGTCACGTCAAGCAAACGGAAGACTTGGGAAGACAATGCTCTACCCTGACCATGATGAGTCTTTGCCCAGGTGGGGCCATTTCACTGAGCCACACTACAACAGCAGAGCTCAAGAGGGAACAGCTTCCAGAAATCTGACCCAAACAGAAAAACGACACGCACACAAATCCCCCAAATTCAAGACAGTCCGCCAAGACAAACTCCCAGCAGAGAGTTCCAGAGGTCGAGAAGGAAGTAGAGCAGAGAACACTGGCCACCCACACAAGGCCACTTCCAGTGCTGACCCTCCCATCACGGCACCTTTACCTCCCTCCACCCCCAGACCACAGTTCTTGCACGTGGCGGCCAGCAAAACACGTTCTGCCATTTGGGTGGTCAGCCACTGTCAGGCTGAGAGCGCACGTGACCAATATGTCCGCCGCTTACAGCGCCATCTGGATGTGGATGTGTACGGCAAGTGTTCCGGTCGACGATGTGGAAATGATGCGGAATGTGGACGACTTATCAACAGCACCTACAGGTGGGTTCGTGGTAGTGATGGTAGTGGTGGTTGTGTGTGTGTGTGTGTGTGTGTGTGTGTGTGTGTGTGTGCGTGCGTGCGTGGTGTGTGTGTGTGTGTGTGCGTGTGTGTGTGTGTGTGTGTGTGTGTTAGTGTTATCACCATGGTGTGTGTGGTGATTATATGCCAGCTTTAAAAGGAAAGAAGTGACCTCTTTGTAGCTGATTTTCAAACACCTTCCTTGCAACACTGTCCGTGTTGCTGTTGGTGTTGCGGTATTGCTGTATTTGTTGGGCAATGGAGGCATCCTGGGGTCACCCATGATAAGGACTTCATCTCTCTGGTCCTACCTGGACATCACAGTGAGAGTGCACCTGTATGGCTGTGTGCCTGTCTTTCAATACTTCGCCATACAGGCAAACTATGTACTCCTGCTGTAGATGTCAATGGTATGGGTATGTTTACGCCTCAGCCACCATTTCCAGTTTAGGGACATCTTTTATTCTGTTCCTCAGCTGTCAGTATAAATGGCATCTCCACCTTCTGGAAATGATGTGCTGAGAATTCCCCCTTTTCTATCCCTCTCTTTGTTTCTGCCTTGTTCCTTTTTTTCAGGTCACCTTATTCTTGTCTATTTTCTTGATACATTCTCCTGCTTTTTTTTTTTCAGAAAGACTTAAATAAACACCTATTCTTTTCCCAGGCCAAAGTTGGATGTAGTGGGTCTGACTGGTCAAGGACTTAATTAAGGGCAGCGCAAGGGGTTTTTGCTCATAGGACAGACACTAGTTGCTGCATGAGTGGTCAAGGAAGGAGAGGACACTGTTTTAATGCAGGCTTACTCTAACCCAGGAATGACAACAAGAAAAAAAATAATTAAAAAAATTAAAGGTATATAAAGAAAGAGGGAGGAAACAGACAATAGCCAGTCCAAAGGAAAACTTTGAAAAAAATAACAAGACAAAAACAAAAATCTTACAAAACAAGTTTGAACTAAAAAAAAACAAAAAAAAAAAAACGAAAAAAACACGTTGTTGATTACACATATTCCATAGTACCATAATATACAGGCCG
>CM060346.1:35697020-35704520 GCA_030674155.1 Stramonita haemastoma | reverse complement strand
CCCGGATACTCCCAGCTAAGATCCACACCATCAAACCCGTACTGACGTAAGAAGATGACGACATTGGTGACGAAACGATTTCGTGACGTGGGATCGGCAGCAAGGACAGAGAACCGCTTGGATCCCAGGTTCCAGCCCCCAACACTGATGAGAGTCTTCAGGGCTGGGTTGCGGGCCTTTAACGCGTTCAGCTGAGTGTAGCTGCAAAGTAAAAGTTGGGGGAGAGAGAGAGAGAGAGAGAGA
The DNA here is from genome assembly GCA_030674155.1 of Stramonita haemastoma. NCBI lineage: Eukaryota > Metazoa > Mollusca > Gastropoda > Neogastropoda > Muricidae > Stramonita > Stramonita haemastoma. Next base: position 35,704,277 of record CM060346.1, on the reverse strand, counting down.
GAGAGAGAGAGAGAGAGAGGAGAGAGAGAGAGAGAGAGAGAGAGAGAGGAGAGAGAGAGAGAGGGAGAGAGAGAGAGAGAGAGAGAGAGAGAGAGAGAGAGAGAGAGAGGGAGAGAGAGAGAGAGAGAGAGAGAGAGAGAGAGAGGAGAGAGAGAGAGAGAGAGAGAGAGGAGAGAGAGAGAGGGAGAGAGAGAGAGAGAGAGAGAGAGAGAGAGAGAGAGAGAGAGAGAGAGAGAGAGAGAGAGAGAGACGAGAGAGAGAGAGAGAGAGAGAGAGAGAGAGAGAGGAGAGAGAGAGAGAGAGAGGGAGAGGAGAGAGAGAGAGAGAGAGAGAGAGAGAGAGAGGGAGAGGAGAGAGAGAGGGAGAGAGAGGAGAGAGAGAGAGAGAGGGAGAGGAGGAGAGAGAGGGAGAGAGAGAGAGAGAGAGAGAGAGAGAGAGAGAGAGAGAGAGAGAGAGAGAGAGAGAGAGAGAGAGACAAGGCAAGGCAAGGCAAGGCAAGGCAAGGCAAGGCAAGGCAAGGCAAAGTCTTTTATTCGAGGATAATAGATAAGCACTCGTGTGCTTTTTTACATCCAGTCCCCGCCCTTTTCAGGGATACATCAAGTTGAAAAGATACTAAACAATAAAGCTTTACGCAGTACCAAACAACACACAAGAATAAGGACACTATATATGATAAGGTAATAAAAAATGCACTCAATCAGAAGACAAAAATCTGAAGTCACAATAAAAATAATTTTGATTATGGAAGAATAGAAAAGTGAGAGTAATGAAATGCACTCTTTCAGAAGACAAAAATCAGAAGTCACAATAAAAAATTTTGATTATGTAAAAAAAAGAAAAATGGACAAAAATCAGAAGTCACAATAAAAAATTTTTGATTATGGAATAAAAAGAAAAGCGTTAGTAGATAAGGAGCAAACAAGAGAACAAAAGAATTAGACAACCGAAAACATCAATCCACCACTATCTATCGAAAATTGTACATGTAATATAAATCATACATTTGGATAGAAGGAGAATTTTTTTTTTTTTAAAGAAGAGAGAGAGAGGAGAGGAGAGGAGAGAGAGAGAGAGAGAGAGAGGAGAGAGAGAGAGAGAGAGAGAGAGGAGAGAGAGAGAGAGAGAGAGAGAGAGAGAGAGAGAAGAGGAGAGAGAGGAGAGAGGAGAGAGAGAGAGAGAGAGAGAGAGAGAGAGAGAGAGAGAGAGAGGAGCAACAGAAAAGAGAGAATCTCCAGAGCTTGGAGTAAGATTGGAGATCTAGAGCGTGATATGCAATGAGAGGAAGAAAACGAAAAATAAAATATTGTTGAAGTGTGTTCGTTCGTTCGTTCTTTAGATTTTACGTCTTTTCACTATTAGTGATATTAGACGAAGGGAGACAGGGAGAAAAGAAGAAAAGCAAATACTTGTGTGTGACTAAAAGTTTGTGTTTTGTCACTTATAATGCGTATGAATATGTATGTGTGTGTGAATGTGTGTGTGTGTGTGTGTGTGTGTGTGTGTGTGTGTGTGTGTGTGTGTGTGTGTTGTGTGTGTGTGTGTGTGTGTGTGTGTGTGTTGTGTTTGTGTTGTGTGGTGTGTGTGTGTGCACTTGTGAATGTGTGTGTGTGTGTGTGCACTGTGTGAAATGTGTGTGTGTGTGTGTGTGTGTGAGTGTGGTGTGTGTGTGTGTGTGTGGTGTGGTGTGTGTGTGTGTGTGTGTGTGTGTGTGTGTGTGTGTGTGTGTGTGTGTGTGTGTGTGTGTGTGTGTGTGTGTTGGTGAGCGTGCATGTAGAGAGAGAGGAGAGAGAGAGGAGGTGTGTGTGGTGTGTGTGTGTTGTGTGTGTGTGTGTGTGTGTGTGTGTGTGTGGCGTCGCGCGCGGCGCGTGTGTGTGTGGTGTGTGTGTGTGTGTGTGTTGTGTGTGGTGTGTGTGTGTGTGTGTGTGTTGTGTGTATAAAGATATCAATTTGGGTTCATCAAATGGCCAGGTTAATTACAAAAACAAGTAGAAAAAGAAAGAAAAGTATGTGAACAGTTAATAAATAAAAGGCCCCCCCCCCCCCCTGAAAACAAACAAACAAACAACCCCCCCCCCAAAAAAAAAAAAAAAAAAAAAAAAAAAAACCAACAAAAAAAAAAAAAAAAAAAAATTCTAAGTGGACATTATATAAACCTATAGACTGGACTATTTACAAGGGATTGAACAATTTCAATCAAAAGAATGTGATCCGACATTAAATTCTGAGAAGTTTCTTCAAAAAAATTCTGGTCTTTAAAACTTTTCGGAAGAAACTGGAGTACTTTGCTACATCTGTAAAATATATGACCTAGGCTAAACTTTTGTCCACATATGCAATGTACGTTTTTACAATATTTCGTTTTGATAGCATTAAGTCGAATTCGGCAGATCATACTAAAAACTACCCTCGAATAGAAGCTAGAATGATTTGACATCAGCTGCCTTGTAAGTCCTACAACAGATCCTTTTTTTTTCCCAGATACTAAATGGCTATTATCATATCTAAGGAATTGTGCCCATGATGTTGACTCTAACAAATGACAAACCTCTTTTACTGAAGGACGAATGTTTACTGTTTGCGAGTTATTTATATTCTGGGCTCCATGCTTGGCCGATTGGTCGGCTAACTCATTACCCCATAGACCACAATGGGAAGGTACCCAACAAAAAGTTATATCTGTGCCTTTGATTCTCAAATAATGAATTAAATGGCTGACTTCAATGATCAAGTCTGGACGCGTATCCAAATCAAAAGACTCTAGGACATTTAAAACTGACTTTGAGTCAACGAAAAGTACAATTTTGAAAAGAATTCTTGGAAGGTTTAACAAATAGTCTAAAGCTTTTAAAATAGCAAGAAGTTCAGCAGTGAATACTGATAATTGTTTACCCAATTGTTTGAAGTGTGTGTGTGTGTGTGTGTGTGTGTGTGTGTGTGTGTGTGTGTGTGTGTGTGTGTGTTGTGTTGTGTTGTGTTGTGTTGTGTTGTGTTGTGTTGTGTTGTGTTGTGTTGTGTTGTGTTGTGTTGTGTTGTGTGTTGTGTTGTGTTGTGTTGTGTTGCGTGACGTTACGTTACGTTACGTTACGTTGCGTTGCGTTGCGTTGCTTTGTGGGGTGGTGTGTGGTGTGGTGTGGTGTGGTGTGGTGTGGTGTGGTGTGTGTTTGCTGTATACACACTTGCAGAATACGTTGGCATTTAGACTCAACAACCTTCTCCCTCTGTCATTCTCTACACACACACACACACACACACACACACACACACACACACACACACACACACACACACACACACACACACACACACACACACACACACAACACACACACACACAGACTCACGCAGAATACTCTCCCTCCCCAAAGGGCGGGTGCAGGTGGCCCCTTGTGTCGAAGTGGAGGTGGGTGTAGAGGAGGTGGGTGCAGAGGGTGGGGTCCAGGCTAGCCACAGTGTAGGCGGCCCTGGCGGAGGTGGCGTGGGCCCAGCTGCTGAGGTGACACAGCCGTGTGTGCTGCTGCCTGCCCATACCCTGCACACCTGACGCACAGGCCAGTAGGTCACCAAGGTTATTAATGATGATGATGATGACAACAACGATGATGACGATGAGGAGGAGGAGGAGGATAATGATGGTGATGATGACGACAACGACAACAACAACAACAATAACAATAACAATAATAATAATGATGATAATAATAACAACAACAATAATAATGATGATGATGATGATAATGATGATGATGATATAATAATAATAAATATATAATAATAATAATAATAATAATAATAATAATAATAATAATAATAATAATAATAATAATAATAATAATAATAATAATAATAATAATATAATAATAATGATGATGATGATGATAATGATAATAATGATGATTATAACGAGAACAACAACGACAATACTACTACTACTACTACTACTACTACTAACTACTACTACTACTACTACTACTACTACTACTACTACTACTAATAATAAATAATAATAATAATAGAAGTTGTGATGATGATGACGGGGGTGGGGGCTTGTTTAGTGTATAAGAGGAGTATCACTAAGCCGTTTGTTTTGGGTTTTTTTTCTTTTTTTTATCATAACTAAAACTGACTGCTATCACTGCCAGCACACTATGTCAGCACACTATGCCAGCACACTATGCCAGCACCAGCACACTATGCCAGCACCAGCACACTATGCCAGCACCAGCACACTATGCCAGCACACTATGCCAGCACCAGCACACTATGCCAGCACCAGCACACTATGCCAGCACCAGCACACTATGCCAGCACCAGCACACTATGCCAGCACCAGCACACTATGCCAGCACCAGCACACTATGCCAGCACCAGCACACTATGCCAGCACCAGCACACTATGCCAGCACACTATGCCAGCACCAGCACACTATGCCAGCACCAGCACACTATGCCAGCACCAGCACACTATGCCAGCACCAGCACACTATGCCAGCACCAGCACACTATGCCAGCACCAGCACACTATGCCAGCACCAGCACACTATGCCAGCACCAGCACACTATGCCAGCACCAGCACACTATGCCAGCACCAGCACACTATGCCAGCACCAGCACACTATGCCAGCACGCACACTATGCCAGCACACTATGCCAGCACACTATGCCAGCACACCTATGCCAGCACACTATGCCAGCACCAGCACACTATGCCAGCACCAGCACACTATGCCAGCACCAGCACACTATGCCAGCACCACACTGCCAGCACACTATGCCAGCAGCTGATAACTCTGACCACTAGGAGGAAGCACAAACATTCAACATCATTCCAAGTGACCATCATGACAAACGTTTCTGTCCTCTCCGAAACTGGAATGCCGCTACCTAAAAAGGGGGAGGAGGAGGAATGGATCGTATAGGCAAAGACCTCATGATAGGTCAACCTCGAGGCTTGCTCTAGCCCAGGAACAAACACAGAGAAATGTGTCAACTTACCCCCAATAATGGCAAAGCAGAAGACGAAGACATACTTCAGCCATGTGTTGGTAATCACCATCTGAAAAAAGAGAGAAATAAAAAAAGGAAGGAAAAAAGAAAGAAAAGAAAAAAGGAAAAGAAACTGGAATGATGATGACAGCACAGTGTCAAAACTATGTAGGGCTATTGTTGTTAGGGTTAGTTGTTTGTTTGCTCTGTGTGGGCAGAGGGGGGGGGGGGGGGGGCTATGTTAGGTGTGTATATGTCTGTTTCCTGTCTGTTGGTGGTTGTTAAATTGCTTTTCAACACTGCCAAAGAAGATTTTATTCACCGATTATCATCTGTCTGTAGACTGACATCTCCTAGCGTAAACCACTGCCATCATCATCAGTATCGTCACTGTCGTGGCCACCATCATTTCACCTTTGTCGTGGTCGTCACCACTAACATCATCATCAATATTTCTTTAGTAGTAGTAGTAGTAGTAGTAGTAGTAGTAGTAGTAGTAGTAGTAGTAGTAGTAGTAGTAGTAGTAGTAGTAGTAGTAGTAGTAATCGTCGTCGTCGTAGTAGCAGTAGAAGTAGAAGTAGGAGGAGGAGTAGTAGCAGTAGAAGTAGGAGGAGGAGTAGCAGCAGCAGTAGCAGCAGCAGTAGTAGCAGTAGCAGCAACAGTAGCAGCTACTACTTCTGACTACTACTACAACGATGTTGCAGCTGCTGCTGCTACTACTACTACTACTACTACTACTACTACTACTACTACTACTACTACTACTACTACTACTACTACTACTACTACTACTGCTGCTGCTGCTGCTGCTGCTACTACTACTACTGCTGTTTCTGCTGCTGCTACTACTACTACTACTACTACTACTACTACTACTACTACTACTACTACTACTGCTGCTACTGCTGCTGCTGCTGCTGCTACTACTGCTGTTGCTGCTGCTGTTGCTGCTGCTGCTGCTACTACTACTACTACTACTACTACTACTACTACTACTACTACTACTACTACTACTACTACTACTACTACTACTACCACTTCTGCTAGTAGTACTGCTGTTCTTGCTACTACGACTTCCACTTCTACTGCTACAAACTCCCACTGCTACTGCTGCTGCTTCCAGTTCTACTCCTGCTGCTGTATTACACCTCTCCCCCTCCCTCTCCTCCTCTCCTCTCATGTCTCAGCCCAAATGCATGTAGGCTACAGCTAAGCTGACACAAACAAGGCACATTATACTCAGCAAGCAAAGGGGGCAAATTAAAGAGGACACAGGTGTTTCAAAACTGTTTACTAGCTCATCCCAATAACGCTGCATCACAATGTCTTCCTGTTACAAAAGTATGGGATCCTAAGGACCATCCAAGGACAGGGTTGGAGTGGAGTGGAGTGCAGTGGAGTGGAAGGCGGTGCGGTGCGGTGTAGCGCAGTGCAGCACAGTGCAGTGTGGTGTGGTGTGGTGTGGTGTGGTGTGGTGTGGTGTGGGGTGGTGTGGTATGGTTTGAGGTATAGGTAGTGTAGGGCAGTGTAGTGCAATGTGGTGTGGTGTGGTTTGGTGTAGTGTAGGGGTAGCTTAGGGTAGGATAGGGGAGTTGGAGGAGATTTTTCTCCTGGAGTTAACATCAGTGCTGACTCCACTCTCCCCAAAAGTCCTTCAGATGAGACTTTAAACCGAGGCCCCGTGTGCGAACACACGCAGAACATCTTGCGCACACGTTAAATCCTGTTCCGTTTTTCGTAAGAGTAGGCCATCGTGTGCCGGTGGGAACAGATGACATTTACAAAAAACTGCATACACACGGGGATTGGATGTAATAAAGCACAAGAGTGCTTATCCCATTATCCTCAATATAAAAAAAATAATAATAATAAAAGGGTAGTGTAGTGTAGCGTAGAGTAGTGTGGTGTGGTGTGGTGTGGTGTGGCGTGGTGTGGTGTGGTGTGGTGTGGCGTGGTGTGGTGTGGCGTGGTGTGGTGGGGTGTGGTGTGGCGTTGTGTGGTGGGGTGTGGTGTGGCGTGGTGTGGTGGGGTGTGGTGTGGTGGGGTGTGGTGTGGCGTGGTGTGGTGGGGTGTGGCGTTGTGTGGTGGGGTGGGTGTGGTGGTGTGCGTTGTGTAGTGCAGTGTGGTGTGGTGTGGTGGAGTGTGGTGTGGTGTGGTGTGGCGTGGTGTGGCGTTGTGTGGTTGTGGTGTGGTGTGATGTCGTGTGGCGTGGTGTGGTGGGGTGTGGTTTGGTGCCCATCTCTCCCTCGCTGCTTTCCTTCCCAGACTCT
>CM060346.1:35649520-35694520 GCA_030674155.1 Stramonita haemastoma | reverse complement strand
GCAAACGTATTCAGAACGTCTTGTGCTCACGTTAAACCCATTCTGCCTTTCGGAAGAGTAGACCATTCACGTCGGTAGGAACGGATGACAAAAACATATGTGTTAAAAAACGAATGCACACTGGCTGGTGTCGTGTTAAGCCGTTATTCCCGCAGTCGGAATGCAGCTACCTTACTGATGGGCAGAAACAGCCCACAGGCAAAACATCATCACCATTGTACACCTCGCAGCTCTTGACCAGGAACGAAACAACAACAACAACAACAACAACAACAAAACCCAAACAAAAACAAAGAAAACCAATCTTTATCTATCTGTGTATGAGTGTGTGAGTGTGTGTGAGTGTGTGTGTGTGTGTGTGTGTGTGTGTGTGTGTGTGTGTGTGTGTTGGTGTGTGCGCGCGCACGAGCGCGCGTGTGTGTGTGTGTGCGCGTGCGTGTGTGTGTGTGTGTGTGTGTGTGTGTGTGTGTGTGTGTGTGTGTGTGTGTGTGTGTTGCGTGTGTGTGTGTGTGTTGTGTGTGTGTGTGTGTGTGTGTGTGTGTGTGTGTGTGTGTGTGTTTAAGCCAAATAAGTCAAGTAACGTGAAATAAAGTCGTCACATGGATCAAGTGACTGATTAGTAACACCCCCACCACCCCCACCAAAAAAGGTTTCAGCAAAACTCATCAATGCCAGATCGATAGATACCCTCTGTTTCCACTGTCTCCCCAAATGGGCCCCCTCTTTTCTCTGTATGTCACTGTTTTCCCTGTATACTGCATCCCCTTCTGTTTCCAATGTCTTCTCGTAAGAGTAGTCCATCGTGTGCCGGTGGGAACAGATGAGAACATTAACACAACTGCAGTAGTAGTAGGCACCCATCAGTCTCGGAAGACTATGGAGTTGCGCTCTGGTCTTCAGAGCGCAAAGCCTGGGCAAGTATGCATGGAGGGCAAGCTGTTACTCATGCAGCAGACCCCCCCCCCCCCTCTCCACGGCCCTGGACTCCAACTCCGATTTTTCCCCAGGGATGGTGTCTAAACACCACACCTGTGTGCATGCTGGTTTGTTATAATTTTGTCATCGGCTCCTACCGTTTTCCTGTCAGCCTCCAACACTTGCAGATCACTAAACCTTAGGGAGTGGAGAGAGTCATGGTACTTTCAGAACTTGGGGAACTCTGTCAGCTCAGTCTGGACAATCTTTCGTTGGGAATAATCTCACAATGTGAAGGCACCAAGAAGAAAGGTACTGATATACACATGTGTATGTAATAATGATCTTTACATGGCAAAAGATGTAGGAAATGTTTTATTTTGGCTGTCATTTCACGTCTTGTTTTGGGGGTTGAAGATGTAACAGTGAGCGCTTGCAAGTGAGTTTTAAAAAAAATTGTTATTCTGCTATTTGGGGTTGGGATAGCTCAGTGGTCAGAGCGCTTGCTTTCCCTCAGTCAAGCTAAGCAGCCTCGAGCATGGTTACAAGTTGGATGGGTAACCATTTGTGTGCCTTGGCTTCAGTACAGTCCCCCAGTTGACCCAGCTGTAAACGGGTACTTGCCCTCTTTAGGGTGCCGCCGCTGTAGTCTAGTGGTTAGGGATTGGACTCGTAATCTAAAGGCTGCGGGTTCGATCCCAGCTTTCGGCTATGGCGTTGTGCCCTTGGAAAAGGCACTTTACGGCTATTTTCTCACCCCACTCAGGTGTAAAAGGGGTACCAACCTTGTGTTGGGGGTTAACCCTGCGATAGACTGGCGTCCTATCCAGGGGGGAGTCTATGACTCTCAGTCGCTTAATGCCACAGAAACCGGGATAAGCACCGGCCTGATGAGCCTTAGGCTCGGGACAGACTTTAACTTTAACTAACCTCTTTAGGGTCAGGGAAGGTAAAGCAATGAGGGAGAGGAGAGGTGGGGCCCTCAATATGCTGGCCCCTAGAGAGGCTGAGGTCTCTGATGCCTTGCTCCCCTACAACCGCCTAGGTTATGGGACACCTTTACCGTTACCTTTTACTGTTTGATAATTTCTCTCTCTCTCTCTCTCTCTCTCTCTCTCTCTCTCTCTCTCTCTCTCTCTCTCTCTCTCTCTCTCTCTCTCTCTCTCTCTCTCACTCTTAATTCATAGTATTGTTTAAAGTGAGAAAGTAACTCTTTCATTCATTGTAAATTATGAGTATCTTACCCCAAAAAATTAACACAAACATTTGCATCACACTTAAAGAGATCAGTTTAACTTTCAGTTGTACTTTGTTTTTTCTTTTTTCAGTTTAAGATTTGCATTTAAAAAAGAATGTTTCTGAAGAAGTAATTTTCTTTTTCTTTTATGTTTTTCAGTTTTTCAGTTTTGTACTTCTCAGGTGTTTGCTGTTTGAATTCAGTGTTTTAACAGGAGAGAAAGGACAGGGGCTGAGATGACTGAATACAGTATTGTTGTGAGATGACTGAATACAGTATTGTTGCTGAGATGACTGAATACAGTATTGTTGCTGAAGATGACTGAATACAGTATTGTTGCTGAGATGACTGAATACAGTATTGTTTGCTGAGATGACTGAATACAGTATTGTTGCTGAGATGACTGAACAGTATTGTTGCTGAGATGACTGAACAGTATGTTGCTGAGATGACTGAACAGAGTATGTTGATGGACAAAGTCCTCATTCAGCCAGTTTTAAGGCTGGACATTGCAGCTATTTTATTTTTTAATGCTAGTTGTAACAAAATGTGAATGGATTTTATAGCTGCCAGACATAGTTGAGCATGACCCTGAAGTCGATGAAATCAGACTTTTCAAGCACCTTGTTATAGAAATGATTCAAAAGGGTAACTACACACACAAACAGCGCATGCACACACACACACACATGCACACACACACACACACACAACACACACACACACACACACACACACACACACACACACACACACACACACACACACAACACACACACACATTGAAAGTACAATGACTTTAAAAGATCACTTTCCCCTTTCATTTCACAGTTGCAGTTCTTTTACTTGACACCACCAAACCTATATCATGTATATATAGCATCAGTGTATCACTTTCTCAATTTTTGACCCCCCCCCCCCCCCCCCCCAAAGAAAAGGGAGGGGGGGGGCGTCCATTTTTCTGAAATTGTTTGGGAGAAAGGAGAGTGGACAGGTTGAATGGAGACAAGATTGCCCTCCCACATGAGCCAGGACACTTCCTGTGAAAAACTGTGTTATTTATGTAACACCTTTTTATTACTGGTCATTGTTTTGGGCTGTGTCCTCAGGTGTCCATATTTGTGGAAATGTCAAATGTCTCTTTTTTGGCCTGTGTTGCTTTCTTCTCTGCTAATGTCTCTTTTTTTGGCCTGTGGTGCTTTCTTCTCTGCTAATGTCTCTTTTTTTGGCCTGTGGTGCTTTCTTCTCTGCTAATGTCTCTTTTTTTGGCCTGTGGTGCTTTCTTCTCTGCTAATGTCTCTTTTTTGGCCTGTGGTGCTTTCTTCTCTGCTAATGTCTCTTTTTTTGGCCTGTGGTGCTTTCTTCTCTGCTAATGTCTCTTTTTTTGGCCTGTGGTGCTTTCTTCTCTGCTAATGTCTCTGTTTTTGGCCTGTGGTGCTTTCTTCTCTGCTAATGTCTCTTTTTTTGGCCTGTGTTGCTTTCTTCTCTGCTAATGTCTCTTTTTTGGCCTGTGGTGCTTTCTTCTCTGCTAATGTCTCTTTTTTTGGCCTGTGGTGCTTTCTTCTCTGCTAATGTCTCTTTTTTTGGCCTGTGTTGCTTTCTTCTCTGCTAATGTCTCTTTTTTGGCCTGTGGTGCTTTCTTCTCTGCTAATGTCTCTTTTTTTGGCCTGTGTTGCTTTCTTCTCTGCTGTATCCTTTCTATTTCTCTCTCTCTATATATATATATGTTTGAATCGCTGACATTATAATCAGTGTATCTGTTTTAACATTAATGTTTAGGTGAGTTAGGGATTTATGTTAATTGTATTCACATCTATCTCTTTTGTTTGAATAATTATCAATGTACATATCTAGTTGGGGATAATGGGGTTGATAATTATATCTATCTGCTTTCTTTAAATCATAGGTTGATAATGTGGTTCATAATTATATCTGCTTTCTTTAAATCATAGGTTGATAATGTGGTTGATAATTATATATGTTTTCTTTATATCATAGGTTGAACTTTTGTTGTTCATGGTGGTGGTTTTGGGGGAGGGAGGTGTTATTACTTTATTTTTGGTTTTTGATTTTGTTTTATTTGTTGTTGTTTTTATTTTTATTTTATATTTTATACCACCTTATGTCACAGCAGATTTCTTTGCGTGAAATTCGGGCTGCTCTCCCCGGGAGAACGTGTCGCCACAAGTGCAGCCTCTACCCATTATTTTCATTTTCCCTCAGGGATGGTGTCTAAACACGACACCTGTGTGCAAGCTGGTTTTTTAAAAATAATTTTGTCATCTGCTGCTACCGGCACGATGGCCTGCTCTTCCGAAAGGTGGAACAGGGTTTTAACGTGTGTGCAAGATGTTCTGGGTGCATTCACACACGGGCCTTGGTTTATAGTCTCATCCGAATGACTGACTTCTTGTGGCTTGTTACTTTTTTAAGGGGGGGGGGGGGGTGTCTATTCTACAAAGGCTGAATGAAAAAAGAATGTGAATGCTTATCTGTCACCCTTGAAAAATAAGAACATTCATTCTCTCTCTCTCTCTCTCTCTCTCTCTCTCTCTCCTCTCTCTCTCTCTTCTCTCTCTCTCTCTCTCTCTCTCTCCTCTCTCTCTCTCTCTCTCTCTCTCTCTCTCTCTCTCTCTCTCTCTCTCTCTCTCTCTGTGTCTGTCTGTCTGTCTGTCTGTCTGTCTGTCTGTCTGTCTGTCTGTCTGTCTGTCTCTCTCTCTCTCTCTCTCTCTCTCTCTCTCTCTCTCTCTCTCTCTCTCTCTCTCTCTCTCTCACTCTCTTTCTCTCTCTCTCATTTTTGCTTGCTTTATTCTGGTCCTTTCATTTGTTTTTTTTCTTCTTCTTTAGTTTTTCTCCTCTCCATTTTAATCTACTTGATTTACATAAATATATTCAGTGCATCCGTCTAGATAATATTCAAGTCAGTTGTGAACTATGTATTTGTGAATGCATAACTTTTTCTTTTGTTTAAATAATTATCAGTGTAACCAGTTAGAGATTACGCGTTTGTTGAATGTATCCCATCTTCTTCCTTTATGATGTAGTCTAGGTTGAACTGATGTCCCATACCCCATGTGGTCGTAGGGGAGCGAGGCATCAGAGACCTCAGCTGCTCTAGGGGTCAGCAAATTGAGGGCGGCGCCCATCTCCTCTACCTCGCTGCTTTACCTTCCCTGACCGTAAAGAGGGCAGGTACCCATTGAGAGCTGGGTGAACTGGGGACTGTACGAAGCCAAGGCGCGCAGACGGTCACCCATCCAACTGGTAACCACGCTCCACGCTGCTGAGGGAAAGCCAGCGCTCTGACCACTGAGCTATCCCGTCCCTCATGATGATTATAATTATTATGATGAAAAAGATCATAAACTGTAAGACTTACTCTTTCATGTGGGCTACACACACACACACACACACACACACACACACACACACACACACACACACACACACACACACACACACACACACACACACACACACACACACGCAAGCACGCACGTACGTTCGCACGCATGCACGCGCGCATGCACGCACGCACACACACACACACACACACACACACACACACACACACACACACACACACACACACATCCCCCATGTCGAGGAGGTTTTCTCTCTGGAGTTAACATCAGTGCTGACTCCTCTCTCCCCAAAAGTCCTTCGGATGAGACTTTAAACCGAGGTCCCATGTGCGAACGCACGCAGAACATCTTGCGCACACGTTAAATCCTGTTCCGCTTTTCGTAAGAGTAGGCATCGTGTGCCGGTGGGAACAGATGACAATATTTACAACACTGCATACACACGGGACCGTATGAAAAAAAAGCACATGAGTGCTTATTCTGTTATCCTCGATATAAAAGAATAAATAAATAAATAAAAATCTCTCTCTCTCTCTCTCTCTCTCTCTCTCTCTCTCCTCTCTCTCTCTCTCTCTCTCTCTCTCTCTCTCTCTCTCTCTCTCTCTCTCTGTCTCTCTCTCTCTCTCTCTCTCTCTCTCTCTCTCTCTCTCTCGCGCTACTCTCATCGTTCCCTCATGTGCTCCACCTGCTACACTCCTCATCTTCTCTTCATCTCATCTCCTACTGTATCCTGTCGTGAATATTTATTATTTATTATTTCAATAATATATTATGTGCCATCCCCATGTGTATGAAGCAATAATATATGTAGATCATTTATTATGTATTTTCTATTATTTTTTATATATATATATATATATAAATATATATCAACATGTGTGTGTTTATGTGAATTTTGTTATTTTGATATGTGTGTGTGTGTGTGTGTGTGTGTGTGTGTGTGTGTGTGTGTGTGTGTGTGTGTGTGTGTGTGTGTGTGTGTGTGTGTGTGTGTGTGTGTGTAGTGTGTATATAACAACATCGTATAAATAACAGCATATAACATACATACATACATACATACATACATATCATACATACATACATACATACATCATACATACATACATACATAACATACATACATACATACATACATACATACATACATACATACATACATACATACATACATACATACATATATATATATATATATACAGTATCAAATAGTGTATCTGCAGTCCTTTCTGATGGAAAAGCATGTGTATGTGTGACAGTGTCACATCATCCCTTTCACTTTCTGTCCTTCTCTTTCTTTCTCTGTATGTGTTTCTTGTCTCTATCTGACAGTGTGCATATGATCTGAATTTAGTGGATCCTATTTACGGCACTAATGGATCTTTAGTTCTGAATGAATGGGATGCAACTTTTTTCAATTTAACTTTAACCTTAGGGTAATGTGTGACTTTAAAAATGTTTTGTTTATCTTTGTTAGCTGCTCTACAAAAGCACTGCTCTAAAGCATTGTTTCGTTGCAATTTTGCTGGGCTTTTCACCCAGAATTTTACCCAATGGCTGATTACATTTTTGTCCAGATGAAAGGACTGACTTTTTATGTTTGTGTGTTATGTGGAGAAAGACTGCTGACTGATAGCCAAGATGTAGTGAAGCACACTGATAAAGGTGTCGCAGGTTTCCAAAATGCATGCTTTGAGGGGTGACAGTGAACTCTATTACAAAATCGTGGCAAAGTGTACAGGGAGCATGTTGGCAGATGTATTGCAGCATCTTGCCATCAAAAAAGATCTGAAGAGACAGAGATTAGAGTAATATTTGTATTTTTCAGATGTGAACAACCTAGATCTTTGATCCAAGAAAGCTAGATTTCATAATTCATCTGAATGTCTCTTTTGTGACCAGCCAATTATTGATTTCCAAAAGAACGAAACACAATTGTATATTAAATTCGAGCATTTAGTTTCCAGCAGCAGACTGAAGAAAGCTATTTCAAGTATGGACCAGAGGAGAAATGGGCGGAAAGTGTGTGTGAAAGAATGCAAGCTGTCAGTGACCTTCATGCTGCAGATGCTGTGCATCACAAGCAGTGCAGTGTCCACTTCACAGCTATGAAATCTATCCTTGCTTTTTGCCATTCTTCACGGATCACAGCAACAAACTACGGCAACTGCAGGCAGACCTCGTGATGAAGCCTTCATGCATGTCATGGCTTGTTTCAAAGAGAATAATATGAACAAACCACTATCATGGACTTGTGCACAAAGATGAAAGAGTATCTCTATGGTGACACTCCCTACACAGAGAAATACATGTGGCAGAAAGTAGAAAGTCACTTTGGTGATGAAGTGATTATTACCTGCCTCAGAAGAAAAGAAAATGTCCCTACATTAAGGTCAAATGCAGAGAAGATCCTGGAGAAAAGGCAAAATCCAGAGTGAAAGATGCAGAGAAAGGAGAAAACAGAATAATTCAGACAACTGCAAAACTTCTCTTATCAGACATGAAGAACGTCAACACCTTAACAACAGAGTATACTTCTGTGCAGAACTTTCAAGTATCACAAACACCTGATTTTTTTTTACACACAAATGAAATTATTTCCCATAATTATTGGATCTGTTTCTCTGAATTTTGCTGGGAAGGAAAACAGATCCCGACTTGACTATTGCTTCTCTTGGTCAGGCACTGATGCAGGCAGCACAACCAACAGTACTCATCCTTCCCCTTCAGATTGCTTTTGGGGTTGCCATGCACCAGCAGACTGGCTCCAAAGACCTTGCTGAACGTGTCCACAAGCTTGGTTTTAGTTCTTCATAATTATATGGTCAGCCTATTTGAAATGTGTGCTGCTGCTGACCAGAGAACAGACTTGGTAGGCAATAAAGCCCAACATCTGGATCCAGTTTGTTGCTGACAATGTAGATCATCAGATCAGGACACTGGATAGAACTGGTATCTTCCATGGTATGGACATTATTGGCGCAGCCAACCCTGGCTCCAAACAGTGTAAGGCTGTACATGGAATCTAACATTTTCACCAGAGACAATGTTCCCATTTCCTACTTTGAAAATTCTGCAACTCGTTTGTCATTAGCACACGAACTATTACAAGATTTTGGTGTTGTTGACAAAGCCAGGCCACTGGATCTTCTGTGGTAACTACTACTACTACTACTACTACTACTACTACTACTACTACTACTACTACTACTACTACTACTACTACTACTACTGCTGCTGCTGCTGCTGCTGCTGCTGCTACTACTACTAAGTAGAATTTATACAGCACTGTACCTTGCAAAGACAAATCAAAGCGCTGCACTCAACCCATTCTTACACAGTCATGCAACCAACGAAAATTAACAGTCTCAAACAATCAAAAATGTGCGCGCAGCACACCACACACACACACACACACACACACACACACACACACACATCCTGGCCTCTCTGTTCCTCATGTTCAGGATCATCAGGGATAATGCAAGCTGTGTTCAGTGGAAACTATTCAGATCAGAGCTAGAGCAGCTTGACATTAATTTTCTCTCCATTATAGACATGGACCCCACAAACAGTCTACTAAAGGCCATCCAATGCATCTGTCCTGAGGACTGCAGTTCAAAGGGATGTACATGCAGAGAAAGACATGGGCTCCTATGTTCTGTGGCATGCGGACAATGCGAAGGCTGGAGCTGTCTCAATGCACTAACCCTTCTGGAAGTGGATGAATTTGATTCACCAGGTGTGCCTGATTTTGATTTATTCTGCTGCTTCATTTCACCCAGCAAGACTGCGCTAGAAGAACTGAGCTTTCCATAACTATCAGATGTGTACTGATTCTTCGTTGGGAACTATGTTCTGATTATGCCGACTGAAGTGACTTGCCACAGTGATTATTTGAACTAACTCTGATGCTGTTTTCCTGTACCTGCACTGTTTTATTTTATACTCATTGCGAAGTTCTGACCTTCAAGGAGAGACTAGCACTTTACTCAGCCGTGGGGACTGTACAGTGGTGTAAACTTTGGTTTAATCCTGGTAAAATGCAGGAAAGCATACATGATTTTGCATGCTTATGGGCTGCGAAACGCTTAATTTAGCATATAAGCAGTATATTTTCATTGATTTTTGCTTTCTTTTGGCTTTATGGTGATTCTATTATCAAATTCGTAAACAGTATATATAACGCCACAGAAACCGGGATAAGCACCGGCCTGATGAGCCTTAGGCTCGGGACAGACTTTAACTTGACAAGAGAAACTTGGGGGCTTCACTGTGAGGATTCAAGCCACAGCAACAACACGTTGAAGTGCTGGCACAAATTTTGAGATCTGAGGCTGGCTTCGCCTTTCGGATTCCAGCAATCAAAAGGGAAAAGAAGGGGCCTACAGGCACCTGCCCAAGCTGTTGCGAAAAATACGCTGTGTGCGTGAGAGTAGGCTACATGTAATGTGAATGAATGAAAAAGAAACACAATGTTATTGGAGAAATTTTGCTTTTAGATCTATATGTCTGCTGTTCAAAACTTGCCAGCCACATCTGTTGTGACGTCAGAATTTCCTGACATAATCAAGTTGGGTTTTTTATGAAAATGCTTGGTTAAGTGAGCAGGCTTACAGGAAACTGACTGAAGGAGGTCTCCTTTTGCAAAGTAAAGTTCTCAAAACTGACTAGACTTTCTTATATACGAGCTAACATCCTCGGTGGGACCAGAAATTGACGTTCTTATAAGAGGAGTTTCTTATAAGCAGATTCTTATATCCCAGCTTTCGAAAGTCATAATAAAGAACGCCTTCAATGGGACAAAATTTCTTGCTTTCTTATAAGGGGGATTCACTGTTAGTGAGCTTCTTATAAGCCGGTCCACTGTATATATAAATATACATTATACATATACTATATATATATATATATATATATATATATATATATATATAGTATATATATATATATATATATATATATATATTTTATATATATTATTATATAGTATATATATATATATATAATAGATCTAATGGGTAGGCGCTGCACTTGTCGCAATATGCTCTCCTGGGGAGAGCAGCCCGAATTTCATGCGGAGAAATCTGCTGTGACATAGTGGTATTAAAAAAACAAAAAATTAATGAAAGAACCCATGGCAACAACAGGGTTGTCCCTAGCAAAATTCTGTTGGAAAAAAAGTCACTGTGATAGGGAGACAAATACAGTTGCAGACAGGAAAAAGAAAAAAAAAAAGGGCTTCACTACACTTTGTGGCGATGCCCTCTCCGGGGAGAACAGCCCTCACGCAGAGAAATCTGCTGTGACATAACGTGGTATATATAATATACATAGGCCGTATACATCTATATAAAGGTAAAGGTGTCCCATAACTTAGGCGGTGGTAGGGAAAGCCCTCTGACCACTTGGCTATCCCGCCCCCTAAATATATATAGACTAGTGTAAAACTATTGAGATTGTGTGTGTGTGTGTGTGTGAGAGAGAGAGAGAGAGAGAGAGAGAGAGAGAGAGAGAGAGAGAGAGAGAGAGAGAGAGAGAGAGAGAGAGAGAGAGAGAGAGAGAGAATGAATGAATGAATGAATGAATGAATAATCTTTATTTTTCAAGGGTTACAGAGTAAGCATTACATACTTTTTTATCCCGCCCTTGCCCTGATCAGGGAATAAAGCTAAGAAACCCCCTCCCTACCCCTACATACCAGTATCGCCACCAACAGCAGTTCAACCAATATTTTAAAAGAAGAAAACGGATACATTCAGCAAAATGCGTCATCCTAACTGGATACACTGATAATTATTTAAACAATTGTGTGTGTGTGTGTGTTTTTGTGTGTGTGTGTGTGTGTGTGTGTGGTGCGTCTGCGTGCGTGCCTGCGTGCGTGTGTGTGTGATGGGAGTGTGTGGGTGTGTGGTGTGTGGCGTCAGCGCGCGCGGTGTGTGTGTGTGTGTGTTGTGTGTTGTGTGTGTGTGTTGTGTGTGTGTGTGTGGTGTAAGCGGGAAAACAAGCAAAGTAGGCATAAAAGGGGAAAAATCAGATTAAAAAAAAATAATAAAAAAACATAAAAACCCTTTAAATACAATAGCTACATGAAAACACATCTCTATATTCAAATGGTAAGAATATAATTTGAATCCAACATAATACAAAACACTCCTCTCTATAATAAGTCTAGAATAGAATATATGAAGGTGGAAGTTGGAAAGGAAGAGAAGGAAAGGAGAAGAGAGAGAGAGAGAGAGAGGAGAGAGAGGAGAGAGAGAGAGAGGAAGAGAGAGAGAGAGAGAGAGAGAGAGAGAGAGAGGAGAGAGAGAGAGAGGAGAGAGAGAGAGAGAGAGAGAGAGAGAGAAGAGAGAGAGAGAGAGAGAGAGGAGAGAGGAGGAGAGGAGAGAGAGAGAGAGAGAGAGAGAGCATCTTCAAATTACATCATCATCAAAACAACCAATCAACAAAATATTTTAAAAATTTCACACTTCTGTAAAAAATATATCATCAATGAAACCTACAAGCTCACAATGTGGCCAAACCTAACAAGGAAAAGAAAACCCTGAAAAACAAACAACAAACAAAAAAGTAAAATTATATAAAAGAAAATATCAAATAGGAGCAAAACAACAAAGTGAGAGAGAGAGAGAGAGAGAGAGAGAGAGAGAGAGAGAGAGAGAGAGACGAAGACAGACAGACAGACAGACAGACAGACAGACAGACAGACAGACAGACAGACAGACAGACAGACAGACAGAGAGAGAGAGAGAGAGAGAGAGAGAGAAGAGAGAGAGAAGAGTGTGTGTGTGTGTGTGTGTGTAAATGATCAGTGAAAAGGATAAAAACTAATCATATTTTCAGTCTAAATCTGGAATCGATCAATCAAGTCAAACACACACACACGTGGGTGCGTGTGTACACATATGCGTACAAAAGCGTACACACACGCATACACACAGCATGCAAGCACGCATGCAAGCAAGCAGGCACCCACACACACACTAACACACACACATACATACACAGAGCACACTGGGGGGGGGGGGGGGGGTAGGGGATAGCCTTGTAGTTAGAACATTGGGGGGGGGGGGGGGACAGATAGCCTAGTGGTCAGAACATTGGGCTGGCAATTTGACCACCGGGTTCCAGTCCGGTGGAAGAGATTTTTCTCCTGGAGTTAACATCAGTGCTGACTCCACTTTTCCCCCAAAGTCCTCCCGATGAGACTTTAAACCGAGGCCCGTGTGCGAACGTACACAGAACACCTTGTGCACGGTAAATCCTGTTCTGCTTTTCGTAAGAGTAGGCCATTGTGTGCCGGTGGGAACAGATGACATGTACAAAACTGCATACACATGGGGACTGGATGTAAAAAAGCACAAGAGTGCTTATTCCATTATCCTCGATATAAAAGAATAAATCAAATCAAATAAAATCAAGCACCCCACCCCCACCCCCCACAACACACACACACAAGCATGTGCGCAGGCATGTGTGTGGTGTGTGTGTGTGTGTGTGTGTGTGTGTGTGTGTGTGTGTGTGTGTGTGTGTGATGTTTTTTATTTGAAGTTATCTTAGGATGTTTATATTAATATGAAATGTAGCTGCCTTGTGTCTTTGAGGTTATGATTCCTGTCAATATGTCTGTCAGTATTGTACTTGACAGGATAATTAAAGTGTTTTTGACTTGACTGGTGGTTAAAGGTGTTTATTTCAATTTTAAGATATTTTATTCTATGTACTTGTCAGTTGATGTTTCAAATCTCCATTATGTAGGAATATCATTTCGATGTTGCTTAAGCCTACAGGCTGTACCATTGCGAGATTTTAAGGTCTGCCAGGCTTGGCCTACCCTAGTTTGACAGGCTGCTGTGCAGATATGCCAAGGCCAAGGGGGCTTAATCTCAGAGAATGATTAGCCTAGGCGTTTTCTGTCAATGTTGCTGATAGGTCAATTCTGACCAACCATTGTTTTTCTTTTAGATTAAGCTTACCACACACAAAAAACAAGATGGCGAACAATTCGTAAGTTTTGTTGATAAGATAGAAAACAATTCATGAAGAAAACATATCGTGACAGTAACAGAGGGCCATAGTTCTATGCCAGTTAGGAAGGAATTTTGTCTTTGTCGCCTGATTAAGAACAAGAGCTTTGCTTTCTGCCTCCTTCACTGGTTAAAATTAAGGTAAGCCTAGGTTACCAGTTGTGACCATTTTATTTTATTTCAAAAATTGATTAGGCCTGTACATTAGGTGATAGATATGTATATGAAGGTATCGAATTTGGAAGGGGGCCAGTTGTATGAAGATCAGAAGACAAAAATAATGCACCAAAAAAAGAAAAAAAAAATCTTTCTGTTTTGTACAGATCTGTAGGATGGCTAAAGGAAGGGAGACAATTACTACCAATTCTTTTTTCATTTCAAGGGTTTATGGCCCAGGTGTCTCCCTTTTTTTCTTCTTTAATCCTGGAATTTTGCTCTGAGAAGTTTACCTTATTTGAAGTTACTTTATTCTTATTCTGAAGTAAAATGTCAAAAAAGTGTTCTCTCTAAATTTGTTAAAAGTTGGGAACTTGTGCAAAAAAAACAACAAACCCCAAACTAATGACAGTTATATGCTGAACTCTGTCTGTCTGTCTGTCTGTCTGTCTGTCTGTCTGTCTGTCTGTCTGTCTCTCTCTCTCTCTCTCTCTCTCTCTCTCTCTCTCTCTCTCTCTCTCTCTCTCTCTCTCTCTCTCTCTCGCTCGCAGGTGCGATCATCAAGCAGATTTGTTTGTTTTGTTTTTTAAGTTCTATTATATAAGTGAACTTGTATTTAAAGCATATTCTTTCCCTAGGCAGGTACTGATGTAGTCGATTGATGTGCACATATGTGTATACATGCATGTTTGTGTGACTTTTTTTATTTATTTTTATTTTATTCTGTTATAAGGAAAAATAAATAAAAACAGTGACACACACACATGGGGGACGAGATAGCCTAGTGGTCAGAACATTGCGCTGGTAATTTGACGACCTGGGTTCGATTCCCAGTCGAAGGGATTTTTCCCCTGGAGTTAACATCAGTGCTGTCTGCACTCCCCCCAAAAGTCCTTTGGATGAGACTATATACCGAGGCCTGTGTGTGAACGCACGCAGAACATCTTGCACACACGTTAAATCCTGTTCCGCTTTTCGTAAGAGTAGGCCATCGTGTGCCGGTGGGAACAGATGACACGATTTACAAAAAACTGCATACACACATGGACTGGATGTAAAAAAGCACAAGGGTGCTTATTCCATTATCTTCGATATAAAAGAATAAATTACAAATTAAATTACATTAATTAATAAATTAAATCTCCCTCTCAGGAAAAACTGACATTACCAACAGACAAACATAGGGTATTGAAAAACTGTCTTTTGTCACACACTCAGTCTCAAATGCTGTCTTCTGTTTACAGACAAAGAAACATTGTAATCACCTCATCAAGATATCAGACTATCCTTTTCACCCTGAAGATGTCAGTGACTGGGGATGGTGTGTTTGCAGGATGGACAGACAGACAGAGAGACCACCACCGAGTGACCAGCTCAGTCACAGTCGAGACCCTGGCTGCACTGTGTAAGTTACTGTTGTGCCACCAGGTCAGTACAGCATGTGGCAAGGTATGTGTGGTTTGGGGTCAGTTGAAACTTCTGCCTGTCTCTCCTGGTGTGTGTGTGTGTGTCACTGTATGTCAATGTTGTGTGTGTGTAATTCTTTTATTTCATAGATAATGGAATAAGCACTCATGTGGTTGTTTACATCCAGTTCCTGTGTGTATGCAGTTTCGTAAATTTTGTCATCCATTCCCACCAGCACACAGTGGCCTATTCTTCCAAAAATCTTAACAGGTTTAAATGTGTGCGCAAGGTGTTCTGTGCACCGTTTATGCATGGACTTGGTTTAGTCTTATCTGAAGGACTTTCGGGGGAGTTGAGTTGGCACTGATGGTAACTCCAGTGGGAAAATCCCCTCAACAGTTATCCCCTTGAATGGGATTCAAACCTGGACCAGCAGATAACGAGTGCATTGCACATTGCTGTAATCAACCAGGCCTTCCTATCTCGAGTGTGTGTGTGTGTGTATTTTTTGTATTTTGTACCACTTTATGTCAGCAGATTTCTCTGCGTGAAATTCGGGATGCTCTTTCCGGGGAGAGTGTGTGCCACAGGTGCAATGCCTACCCATTTTTTTTCTTTTTCCTACATGCAACTGTATTTGTTTCCCTATCAGAGTGGCTTTTTTCTACAGAATTTTGCCAGGGTCAACCCCCTTGTTGCCGTGGGTTCTTTTATGTGATCTAAATAGTGATGTGAGCACACAGGATCTCGGTTTATCATCTCATCTGAAAGACTAGCACCCAGACCACCACTCAGGGTCTAATAGATGGGGTAAAAATTTTGGGTTAAAACGGGATACGAACCACCGCACACCCCGACCGAGACTTTTTGCGTTCTAGGCAAGGCGCGTTACCACCTAGACCACCAATCCACCGATGTGTGTGTGTGTGTGTGTGTGTGTGTGTGTGTGTGTGTGTGTGTGTGTGTGTGTTTTATTGATTTATTATTTTATATCAAGAATAGTGGAATAAGCACTCATGTGCTTTTTTACATCCAGTCCACGTGTGTATGCAGTTTTGTCAATCTTTGTCATCTGTTCCCATCGGCTCACAATAACATACTTTTACGAAAAGCTAAACAGGATTTAACATGTGCGTAAGATGTTCCATGTGTGTTCACACATGGGTCCTTGGTTTATTGTCTCATCTGAAGGACTTTTGGGGAGAGTGAAGTCAGCACTGATGTTAACTCAGGAGAAAAATCCCCTCGAATGGGAATCATCAAATTGCAAGCGCAATGTTCTGACCACTAGGCTTTCCCATCCCCCTTGTTTCTCAGCGTGTTTGTTTGTTTTTCATTTAAAGTCTGTTCACTCTAGGTGATATTAGACTTAAACAAACATTAAAAGTAGCTAAAACAAGCCCAACAAATAAAACGAATAAATTCAAAAGAAAACCTGTAACAGATCATTAAAAGCAGACTAGAAATAACTTTAGCAATATCAACAATTTCTGGTCTACAAGTGAGTAAACCCACAGATTCCCTTTTCAGATCTATAATACCAGACTTTTTGTATAATGATGTCAAGATAGGGCAATCAAAAAGAATGTGTTCACAAGATAAAGGGTGAGAACAAGCACATACCACGTTTTGGGAATACTTGGTTTTCCAGGAGTTTAAACACAGCTTAAATATTAACTTCAAAATGTGTCTTGGGCAAGACCCCAAATCTGAATTTTCTCATGGATAAAGTTTATGCATATAATTAACTAATAATGAACTTATTTCATGAAAATCAAGTTTTCATGTACAGTGTGTGTGTGCTTTGTATGTTTTGTCTGTGTTTGTGTGTCATTGTGTTTGTGTCCTTTGTGTATGAGTGTGTGTGTGACTGTATGTGTGACTCTGTGTGTGTGTTTTGTGTTTTCTGAGTGTCTTGTCTGTGTGTGTTTGTGGGTGTATGCATGTGTGTTTGTGTGTGTTAGTGTGTGTGCATTGTGGTGTGTGTGTGTGGGGGGGGGGGGGGGGTTGTGTGGTGTGGGTGTGTGGGGAGGGGGGGGGGGTTGTATGTGTGTGTTGTGTGTGTCTGTTTCTGTTTCTGGTGTGTGTGTGTGTTTGTGTTTTCTGTGTGTGTTGTCTCTGTGTATTTGTGGGTGTATGTGTGTGTTAGTGTGTGTGCATGTGTGTATGTGTGTGTGTGTGTGTGGGGGGGGGGGTGTTTGTTTGTGTGTGTGTTCCTCTGTGTGTGTGTGTGTGTGTGTTGCGTGTGTCTGTCTATTTCTCTGTGTGTGTGTGTGTTGTGTGTGTGTGTTGTGGTGTGGTGTGGTGTGGTGTGGTGTGGTGTGTGTGTGTGTATATGAGTGTGTGTGTGTGGTGCATTGTATGTTGTTGTATGTGTGTGTGTGTTATTGTGTGTGTGTGTGTGTGTGTGTGTGTGTGTGTGTGTGTGTGTTGTCTGTGTTGTCTGTGTGTGGTGTGGTGGTGGTGAGTGTGTGTGTGTGCTTGTATGTGTTTGTTTGTTGTTTGTTTAATCTGTATATTTGTTTAATCTGTTATATCGAGGATAATGGAGTAAGCACTCATGTGTTTTTTTACATCTAGTCCCTGTGTGTATGCAGTTTTGTAAATTTTGTCATCTGTTTCCACCAGCACACATTGGCATACTAGTACAAAAAGTGGAACAGGATTTAGTGTGCGCGCAAGATGTTGTGCATGCGTTTGCACACGGGCCTTGGTTTATAGTCTTATCGGAAGGACTTTTGGGGGAGTGGGTCGGTACTGATGTTTGTGCTTGTGTGTGTGTGTGTCACTGTGTGTTGGTGTTGTTATTGTCATCGTTGTTGTTATTGTCATCGTACTGTCCAAGAACGTATGGCAGAACCAATGCCTCTGCCTCTCAACAAAAACCCAAGTACACAGAGCTGTGGTGGCCCTGCCCTGTTGTATGGTTCAGAACCCTGGATCCTGTGCTGTCGTCAGCTGATCAAGCTGTTGGAGCTGCTCTCCTTCCTTCCACTCTTGACGTCCAGTGGCAAGACGACGTCACCAATGAAGAAATTCTTCACAGTCAACCTGCCTGGTCTGCAGTCCATAGTGCTGCTGTAGCAGCTTGGTTGGGCTGAAGATGGAGCAAGGATGGAGGACACAGGAAAAACTGAAGCTGTCTTCTTTGGCCAGCTGAAACAGGGCAAAGATCACTGCTGCGTTCCCAGGAAAGGCTCCAGAAACTAAGTGAAGAAGCAGCTGTCATAGGCAGGAATTCAGCACCAGACATGGCATGGGGACAAGTTTCGCTATTCCACCCAAAGAACCAGCAGAAAGTGTGAACTTCAGAGAAGGGTCACAGCAAAAGAGAAGTGTAAGAGGCGGGAGTGTGCAGTGGGCTGATAGGTGAAGTTGGCTGTAAGACCATTCTAAAAGCGCTCTTGTTCAGGCCAGAATAGATGGGTTTGGGATTCCTTTTTCTCAGTCCCCCTTGCAGTTGAGGATATTTCTGTGTGAACATTGTGGCTTCAGTTCAGGTAGTGGTAGGTTAACCTGGGGATTAACCACATTTGTCAGTGCTCTGTGTGTCTGTTGTCAGTATGTTTTATTTATTTTTTTTTTCTTTCAAAGATAATGGAATAAGCACTCATGTGCTTTTTTACAACTGATCCCTATGTGTGTGCAGTTTTGTACATTTTGTCAGCTGTTCCTACTGGCACACAATGCCCTTAAAGTTAAAGTTAAAGTCTGTCCCGAGCCTAAGGCTTATCAGGCCGGTGCTTATCCCGGTTTCTGTGGTGTTAAGCGACTGAGAGTCATAGACTCCCCCCTGGATAGGACGCCAGTCTATTGCAGGGTTAACCCCCAACACAAGGTTGGTACCCCTTTTACACCTGGGTGGGGTGAGAAAATAGATAAAGTGCCTTTTCCAAGGGCACAACGCCATAGCTGAGAGCTGGGATCGAACCCGCAACCTTTAGATTACGAGTCCAACGCCCTAACCTCTAGACTACAGCGGCAGGGTACACAATGGCCTACTCTTCTGAAAAATGGAACAGGCTTTACCATGTGCGCAAGATGTTTTGCATGTGTTCGCACACTGTCAGTTTATAGTCTCATTCGAGGAAATTTGGGGGGAGTGGAGTTGGCGTTGGTGGTGAGTGTGCATGTGTGTGTATGTTATATGTGTGTGTGTGTGTTTGTGTGCGTGTGTGTGTGCGTGCATGTGTGCGTGTGTGTGTGTTTGTGTGTGTGTGTGTGTTTGTTGTATGTGTGTGGGTGGGTGCATGTGAGTAGAAAACTACATGTGTGTGAGAGAGAGATTGGGGAAGAGAGGCAGAGGCAAGTCAAGTCAAAAATACTTAATCATCCCTGAAGGGCAATTACAATACTGACAGGCATATTGACACGAATCATAATCAAAAGACACAAGATAGCTGCATTTCATATTTGTTCAGACGATTATATGTTTCAAATAAAATTATCACACTCACACTCTTACGCGCACATTCACACACACACACACACACACCACACACACACACACACACACACACACACACACACACACAGCGCAGAGTCTATACCTCATTACCTGTTAGAAATCAGCTGTGTACGTTTTTTCTTTGTACTGTTGTTGTAGTACAACCTTCCCCTACCTCCCACCCTTTGGCCTTTCCCCTGTTGTCAAGGATTCCTTCTGTTCTCAGTATAACACTTCACAGTCTGTGTGTAGCTGATGCCATCATTATAGATTTACTGATAGTCAGGATTCCTTGTCCTCAGTATAATCCTTCACATAGTCACACAGTCAGGATTGCTTTTTCTTTTTAGGATTCAAGTTGAGTTGAATTGTGGTAGACATAAACATTTGTTTCTTAGCTTCTTGATTTAAAATGCTTTTGAACTGTCAGATACATGTTCTGCAGAATCCTTTGAATAGATGAAATGTTCAGTTGCCTTGAAGATAATACTGGTTTGGAATACCTTGAATACCTCTGTTAACGTGTTTTTTTTTCAAGAATGACTTTTCAGGGTGTGGTCAGGCTGGGCACTGTTCAGTAACATGATCTGTCCAGTATGAACCAGAAATTCTCTCCAGAAGTCTGCAGGACATTGGCACCAGCTGTTAGCTCCCTCATGGAGTTTTTAGCTAGCAAGAATCAGGGAGTGGAATAAATAAATGAATGAAAATTTTTAAGAAAAACCCTACATAGCATCAGAGACAAAGACAGAGACACAGACAGACCAGACAGCAACGACGACAACAGACAGACGCACAGCACCAACCCACACACAACACACCCACCACACACAACATTTTGATAGGTATGTTGTTGAATGTTCAGAATTAATGGTGTTTGTGGTGCTGAATTTATATATATATTTTTTATAAATACTTGTAAGTGACAGTTTAAAATGACAAGTTGTGAGTCTTAGTAAGCTTAGGTCAGTAATGATAGTCTTCAGATGTTAGGGATGACAGAGTTGTTGAATTGACCTCCAGATGGACATAGGCAGAGAGCTGTTAACTTGTGTTCAGGTTTGGAAGATGGACTGTGAGTGAGGCTGGGACAAAGCTGTCCAAATGGCCGTCATTGGCTTGTAGCCTTATTTCTTTTTCTTCTTCTTTTAAATAGAGTTAAGATGTTGCTTTTACTGAATACATGCTGGACTATGGGACACACACACACACACACACACACACACACACACACACACACACACACACACACACACA
Organism: Stramonita haemastoma; assembly: GCA_030674155.1. Lineage (NCBI taxonomy): Eukaryota > Metazoa > Mollusca > Gastropoda > Neogastropoda > Muricidae > Stramonita > Stramonita haemastoma. The sequence goes on along the minus strand of CM060346.1, from coordinate 35,673,706 downwards.
CACACACACACACACCCTCCTCTACTTTAGTACTGCTGGTACTTGGTACCATACCACTACATTGTCTTCAGACTTAGATACATTGTTGTTTTGATTATGCAATACTTCAAACTTGAATACATATGACTGTAGTATTTTAAATGTAGACGATATATCACTATGCAGCATTCTGAATTTTGATATGACTATAAGATGGATTATTTTAAATGTAGATACATGTAACCCCCCCAGTAAATCTTGTGTAACCGGGAAGCCAGACAGGGATCAGACTGCATCCTTACTCAGTGTAGACTGTTGTGTTCATTTTCTCTGATGTTTTCCTGTCACTTCACAGTGCAGGGACTAGTCTTTTCTGCCAAGCTTTGCTCAGTATATTTCCTTAAAGGATTAGTGATAGACTTTTCTCTAGTTCATTACACATCTCCCAGTTTTCCTGACACATTTCCCAGTTTTCTCTGTCATATATAGAGCATATATATTGTAGCATTTGTGAGGAAGCTTCAGTAGATGTATATCACTGGATATTTCTTTCATTTGGTTTAACTGATTAGCTCTCTTTTGTATCATTTTCTTGTTTCATCCACAAATCTGTCTGAAGAGAATGCTAACACATCGCTTTCAGTAGTCATGTGTGTGTGTGAACTTAACAGTTTGCAAACCTCTCCCCCACCCCTACCCTCAAACACCCTCACCATGTGAAGACACACACATACATGTAATCGCATATACGCATATAAGCACATGTGTTGGGAATTAGGGATGTGGAAGAAATTAGAGATAGAGAGATAAAGATGACGAAATGTTATTTATTGACGGTAATAGATTTGGCAGAATAACTTTATAAAAAACTCTTACCCCCAGAGAGAGAGAGAAAGTTCAACTCAACGAAAAATATTTTTTCCTTTGCAAGACTTCAAAATTCATTTTCAGAACCAGTGTTGAAGAGACACATTTGTCAGCAGTGAACCTCTGTGGTAAGCCACACTCCCTTACACCCAAAAGCAACTCGTGATTCATTTCTTTCGGGTTATCAACTGGGAATCCATAAAACCTTCACTCAAGGCATGAAAGTCCTTTTTAGAACGCACTCACACCCCACACATTTGCACTCACCCATGCATCCACACACATTCACACAGACACAAACATATGCACGCATGCATGCATGCACACATACCCACCTATCCCCACCCTCACACCACCACCTACTCACCCCAGGATGAGGGCACGCCCCACAGTAGTGATGTGGGTGGCTGAAAAGTCCGAGCTGAAAAGCTCGTCCTCTTCCCTTATGTAATGGTCAGAAACGTCAAGCAAGAGCACTAAAAGAGAGCAAGTACCGCAAGCTCAGGCTCGAGAAAGCTCCTGTCGTGTTCTTAAGAAAATGGCGCCTGGCCAGAGGCTCCAGGGAAAAGTTTGGGGTCGTGTTTGTGTACACACAAACATGGACAAGCATGAGCAACACACCACACAACTGGAATACACACTACATGAACACAGACACACACAAAACACACACAAACACACACACACACAACACACACAACACAAAACACACACTACGGGAAGGTTGGGGGATGGACTTGCGATGCCTTGAGGGTTGGTTTGTGGTCCTTGTTTGATAGTTCTGAGGGGGTGATCCTGTGGTGCTGGAGGGTCTTTGGAGGTAGGGGTTTATCACCGGGGTTGTGTTTTGGTCAGCAATATGCTCTGAACATAAGGATGCGTTTTTTTTCAGGTAAAATTGTGTATTTGCAAGAAAACATGGGATGAGACTTTGATTTCTCACCAAGAACATTTGTGCATACTACAATGAAGACTTGCACACTCGTGTGCATACTTGAATACACACACACACCCTAAGCGCACCTCAACTGGAATACACTACCAAGTAGAAAACACTGTCTTTCTTGTAAGCTGCATGTGCTCTATACATGTGCAAGTTCAGCCTGCTGTAGAAGATGTATGCAGAACTGACGTGTTCCTCAGGACAGAGTCAGTCATCTGCAAGTTGGATTTTCTCTTTGTTGGCTTTGATTTTCTCTTTGTTGGCTTTGATTTTCTCCTTGTTGGCTTTGATTTTCTCCTTGTTGGCTTTGATTTTCTCCTTGTTGGCTTTGATTTTCTCCTTGTTGGCTTTGATTTTCTCTTTGTTGGCTTTGATTTTCTCTTTGTTGGCTTCTTCAGTAAGGGATTCAGTTTCTGATCAGAGTTTGAAAACATGCTTATACCTGTTAAATCAACGTTCCTTCTCTATTTTCTGATAATAATCTTTCTTTCATAGTGACAACTGTCACCATCTTTCAGTGAGAAGTTTGCAATTAAAGTGGTCTTTTTGATTTTCTTTGGCTGCTCCATTTTCTTTTTCCAGAAAAAAAGTATGTAGTCTCAGCCATGCCTGGCCTCCCCATCACTGCACAAGATTCCCCTGACAAAGCCAAACTGGACAGTCCTTTAACCAGTCAGTTTTCCTTCTTCCAGCTGAGTTGACCATTTTCTAAAACATGTTGATAAAAGCTATATCTCATGATAAGATATAATGGATCAGCTCCCTTTCTCATCAAAATTGTCTTTCTTCAAGAAAATGTCTGTCCAAAAAGGTAATTGAAACATAAACACATTTGAAAGTACAAGTGAAGACGAGAAAAAGATGAACTTTGTTTGACACATGACATTAAAGATGTTGATGAATTTGTTATTTATTCCCCCAAAGTCATAGCCATACTGCCTGACTGACTGGTTTAATTAATAGTAATACTACACACAGTGGACATGAAGCTGTACCTGCAGTGACTGACTAGGATTGGTAGTGTGACTTAGCTACATGATTCTGCAGTGGTGTGAACAGAGGTACATGACCGTGTAGCATTGTAGACCTAGAAACAAGCCTGTGTAGCACTCCAGAAATCTTAACTCTATTCTTTTATCACGTCTTTCATTAGACTGCTTTTTCTAGGCTGCTTTTTTTTTTTTTTGAAGACTGCTAAGAATAAGATCATTCATTAGTCACTGGTGGATACAGTCTTATGCTCTCTTTTTCTTTTGCCTTACCATGTGTTTGAAAAAAGTTATTTTGTCAAAGAGTGGAATGTTTGGAATAGATGTGAGTTATCAGACAGGTGTTGGTGGTGGGTGACCTCAGGGTCAGATGGTGCACACTGTGGCTTGGTATGGTCCTGTGTTCCCGTCAGTATAGAGGATCTCGCAGAAAGCTGACCAGGAGTCAAAACAAGTAGATGATAAAGAGTGTTCAGAAACATGAAAACATTCAGCAACATACCAGTAGATAATAGAGTGTTCTGACTTGTGAACAGATTCAACAACATATTTGTGGAGATTTTTTTTTTGGGGGGGGAAGGGGGGGGGGGGGGAGGTTTGTTATCACCTGATTATTTCAGACTAAAAATTCCTGAAGAGGGTTGGTAGCTGGTGAAATGACCTGTAGACACAGCTGGGAAAGGTGACATTTCAAGGAGACCAAGTTCTGTGACTTGTCAAAAATTGTATTCATTTTATAACTGTCAGTGTTTTAACTTCCCCCTCCCCCACCCCCTCCCCCCTTTGTTTTACAGGTTTGGGTTCTAAAATCTCTATTCATACTTTTCAGGGCCAGATGACTCTTTCATCTATAAGAAGCCAGGTTGGTAGACAGGTTGCTTTGAAAGGTCGACTGTCATTGTATGGGAGTGTTGATTGTTTGTGTGTCCTGACTATTCTCCACATTTCCTGTCTGCTTAAGAATTGTCACTCCATTTGTTGGCTTCATATGGCAAACATCCTCTCAGCTTTGAAAGTTAGACTGTTAGAGTTTAGCATGTTTCTGCTCCAGTTTCTGTGAAAGTTTTCTTTTTTGTGCTTCTGTTAGGAAATCTCTTCTGTAGGGACTGCAGTCTTCACGTGGTTGTGTTTCTGCAAGGTTTTCACAGCACTCCTTTTTCCAGCACTGTCTGTGACTGACTGTACTAAGGACAGGTCTGCAGTGTGTCTGTGGCTCTCCAGTTCTTCTGAGTTTCTCTCCTTTCTTTCTTGCCATCTGTCGAACCCCACCCCTGTCTTGTGTGTTGGTTGTGACATTTTGAAAAGATCGTCTTAAGTGAGTGGAAAAGTGACAGCGATGTGTGTGTGTGTGTTTGTGTGTGTTGTGAGTGGTGTGTGTGAGGTTGTGTGTGTGTGTGTGTGTGTGTGTGTGTGTTGTGTGTGTGTGTGTGTGTGTGTGTACATGCTGGTCCGTTTCATTTTGAAGATTTTCAGAATGTGTGCCTGTTTAACAGAGTATTGTTGTGGTGGTGATTGACCATAGGTGTCATAGCCAGGGACGTGGATGCTGCCCTGTTAGAAAGTACTCTTAGGGCAGTGTGCTTAAGCAGCCAGAGAACCAAAGCTGATCTGTGTCTGTAGCAGCCCCTGAGAACAAAGCTGGATCCGTGTCTGTAGCAGCCCAGAGAACCAAAGCCTGACTCCTGTGTCTTAGCAGCCCCAGAGAACAAAGCCTGACTCTTAGGCCTGTGTCTGTAGCCAGCCCTTTCCAGAGAAAACCAAAGCCTGACTCCTGTGTCTGTAGCAGCCCCAGAGAACCAAAGCCTGACTCCTGTGTCTGTAGCATCCCCAAAGAACCAAAGCCTGACTCCTGTGTCTGTAGCAGCCCCACAGAACCAAAGCCTGACTCCTGTGTCTTAAGCAGCCCCACAGAACCAAAGCCTGACTCCTGTGTCTGTAGCAGCCCCAGAGAACCAAAGCCTGACTCCTTAGGCCTGTGTCTGTAGCAGCCCCAGAGAACCAAAGCCTGACTCCTGTGTCTGTAGCAGCCCCAGAGAACCAAAGCCTGACTCCTGTGTCTGTAGCAGCCCCACAGAACCAAAGCCTGACTCCTGTCCTTCCTGTGTTGCTTAGCTTCCAACAGTCTAAGCCCAGTAGGACTGTTTTCTTTGATAGGAAAACTGGTTAAATTAAGAGTGCAGCTTTTTTTTTAAAGGGGGGAGGAGGGGGGGGGGAGAGAGAAAGAGAGAGAGAGTGTGTGTGTGAGTGAGTGTGTCTGTCTGTCTGTCTGTCTGTATGTATGTGTGTGTTTTATGTGTATTTTGTGTGTGTGTGTGTGTGTTGTGTGTGTGTGTGTGTGTGTGTGTGTGTGTGTGTGTGTGTGTGTATGTGTGTGTGTGTGTGTGTTTTATGTGTATTTTGTGTGTGTGTGTGTTTATTTTATTTTTATTTTTTATTTTATTTTATTCTTTTATATCAAGGATAACAGAATAAGCAATCATGTGCTTTTTTTCATCAGGTCCCCATGTGTATGCAGTTTTCTAAATATTGTCATCTGTTCCCACCGGCACACGATGGCCTAGTCTTATGAAAAGCGGAACAGGATTTAACGTGTTCGCAAGATGTTCTGCGTGCGTTCGCACATGGGTTCCTCGGTTTAAAGTCTCATCCGAAGTGTGTGTGTGTATGTGAATACATTTATTTGTTGAAATGGTGTTGTGCACAAAAGTCAGTTATATATATATTTTTTTACATGACTCGTGCATCAAGAAGCTGAAGACATCTGAGGATGGGGAAGACTGGGGGGGGGGGGGGGGGGGGGGGGGGGGGGGGTGGTATGCAGCAAAAGTTATGTATTATATTTATTTATTTATTTATTCTTTTATATTTTTATTTAGTTTTTTATTTTATTTTTTATTTTATTTTATATCGAGGATAATGGGATAAGCACTCTTGTGCTTTTTTACATCCAGTTCCTGTATGCAGTTTTGTAAATGTCATCTGTTCCCACCAGCACACAATGGCCTACTCTTACAAAAAGCAGAAACACGATTTAATGTGCGCACAAGATGTTTTGCATGCGTTCACACATCGGCCTCAGTTTAGAGTCTCATCCGAATGGCCTTAGCGGAGAGTGGAGTCAGCACTGATGTTAACTCCAGGAGGAAAATCTCCTCGAATGAGAATCAAATTTGGGTCATCAAATTGCAAGCGCAATGTTCTAACCACTAAGCTAATAGAATAAGTACTGATGTACTTTTTTACATCCAGTCCCTATGTGCATGCACTATTGTAAATATTGTCATGTGTTTCCACTGGCACACATTAGCCTACTGTGTTGAAAAGCAGAACGGGATTTAATGTGTGCGCATGATGTTTTGCATGCATTCACACATGGCCTTGGTTTATAGTCTCATCAGAAGAGCTTTTGGGATAGTTGTGGACATTGTGTACATACATGTTGATTCTGTGAGTTGCAAGGTTGGTGTGTGGCGACAGTGGAAGACAGAACTGAGAGGAAGACAGTCCAGATTCTGGCAGAGGTAATTACACGGCAGTCATTGTCCCCCACTTTCCACTGCTCTCAGACGCTGGTACTTGAGCCCTGATGATCTAATCTTAGCTCACGCGCACTTACCACATGGAAGTGTCTGCTTTCCTGCACTCAAGATAGCATGGTGTCCTTTCCACTGTTACAGTGGAGAAAAGTGATCACATGGATTTTAATTTTCCAACTTTTCAGTGCTTTGTGATAGGTTTGCGGAAGTCTTCAATACTATATTCAGGTGTGTTCAATGCAGTGTTCTCTTGTTGTGAAGAAGTAAATTCAATCAGTATTCCAATCTGCGTGGGAGTTTTAACCAAAAATAACAGCTGGATTGGGTGTTCAGGTTGCTCTTCTTTGTTTAGTATTGAGTGGTAATTTTTGCACCAGTGACAAATTAGATCGCAATTATCCTTCTGAATTCAGATAAATTTGATTTGTGACATGACATGACATTGTACTGACGATGGTTTTTGTTGCAGTCCCAGGGTTCCTGTACCAAAGCAACCAGAAAATCAGGTGGCTGGCACATTTTTATTAGGGGTAAGTGCTGTGTGTGTGTGTGTGTGTGTATGTGTGTGTGTGTATGTTTTTTTTAATTTTAGGGGTTTTTTTTGTTTTATATCGAGGATAATAGACTAAGCACTCATGTGCTTTTTTTACATCCAGTCTCACACGGATCCTCGGTTTATAGTCTCATCTGAAGGACTTTTGGGGAGAGTGGAGTCAGCACTGATTTTAACTCCAGGAGAAAAAACTTTGTCATCTGTTCCCACTGGTGCACATTAGCCTACTGTGTTGAAAAGCAGAACAGGATTTAATGTGTGCATGATGTTTTGCATGCATTTACACATGGCCTTGGTTTATAGTCTCATCAGAAGAGCTTTTGGGATAGTTGTGGACATTGTGTACATACATGTTGATTCTGTGAGTTGCAAGGTTGGTGTGTGGGACAGTGGAAGACAGAACTGGGAGGAAGACAGTCCGGATTCTGGCAGAGGTAATTACACGGCAGTCATTGTCCCCCACTTTCCACTGCTCTCAGACGCTGGTACTTGAGCCCTGATGATGTAATCTTAGCTCACGCACTTACCGCATGGAAGTGTCCTCTTTCCTGCACTCAAGATAGCATGGCGTCCTTTCCACTGTTACAGTGGAGAAAAGTGATCACATGGATTTTAATTTCCAACTTTTCAGTGCTTTGTGATAGGTTTGTGGAATTCTTCAGACGTTATATTCAGGTGTGTTCAATGCAGTGTTCTCTTGTTGTTGTGAAGAAGTAAATCTGAATCAATATGTTTGATGTGCGTAGGAGTTTTAACCAAAAATAATAGCTGATTGGATGTTCAGGTTGTTCTTCTTTGTTTATATTGAGTGGTAATTTTTGCGCCAGTGACATAAATGATCGCAATTTTTCTTCTGAATTCAGATAAATTTGATTTGTGACATGACATGACATTGTACTGACGATGGTTTTTGTTGCAGTCCCAGGGTTCCCGTACCAAAGCAACCAGAAAATCAGGTGGCTGGCACATTTTTATTAGGGGTAAGTGCTGTGTGTGTGTGTGTTTATTTATTTTATTTTTTTTATTTTTTTTTTTTAATTCTTTTATATCGAGGATAATGGAATAAGCACACGTGTGCTTTTTTTCATCCAGTTGCACATGGGGCCACGGTTTACAGTCTCATCTGAAGGACTTTTCGGGATGAGTGGAGTGAGCACATGATGTTAACTCCAGGAGAAAAATCCCATCAGCCGGGAATCGAACTCTGGTCGTCTAATTGCCAGCGCAATTGTATTAATTTTTTTTTTTTTTTCTTTTATACCCAGGATAATCTGTTCCCACCGGCACACCCATGGCCTACTCTTGCGATAAGCAAAACAGGATTTAACGTGTGCGCAAGATATTCTGCGTGCGTTCACACACGGGCCTTGGTTTATAGTCTCATCTGAAGGACTTTTGGGGGAGAGTGGAGTCAGCGCTGATGTTAACTCCAGGAGAAAAATCTCTTCGACCAGGAATCAAACCGGGTTGTCAAATTGCGAGCGCAATGTTCTGACCATTAGGCTATGCTGCCCCCACGCACTGTGTGTGTGTGTGTGTGTGTGTGGTGTGTGTGTGTGTGTGTGTGTGTGTGTGTGTCTTTGGCAGACAGGGTGCTGGAAACATTGTTTAAGACATGGCATCAGCAGTGTTGTATTTGTCTGTTTGCAGGGTTGCTGTTTGAATAGACAGTTTTGTATGCAGGTAATACTAATAGAAGGTAACTGAACTTGTTTCTCAGTGTGTGGCTGTGTGTTTGTTTGTGTGTGTATATGTGTTTTATTTTATTTTTATTTTATTTTATTCTTTTATAATGAGGATAGTGGAATAAGCACTCATGTGTTTTTTTTCATCCATTCCCTGTGTGTATGCAGTTTTTTAATTCTTGTCATCTGTTCCCACGGCACACAATGGCCTACTCTTACGAAAAGTGGAACAGGATTTAACGTGTATGCAAGAAGTTCTGCGTGCGTTCACATATGGGCCTTGGTTTATAGTCTCATCTGAAAGATGTGTGTGTGTGTGTGAAAGGAGGAGGTAGTTGCTCTGCTTTATAGACATCTTTTCGATTGACATTTTTCAAGTCGAACATGTTTGTGTTTTCATTTGAGTTAAGTGTTCTTTAGATAAATGTGTAGTGTAGTGAAATGTAGTGTTTAGTGTAGTGTGGTAAAGTGGAGTTCTTTCTTTTTCTTTTTTATTCTTTTATATCGAGGATAATGGAATAAGCCTCAGTGTGCTTTTTTCATCTAGTCCCCATGTGTATGCAGTTTTGTAAATCTTGTCATCTGTTCCACCGGCACACAATGGCCTACATTATTTGATGTTGTATTGCATTGCAGTGTGTTCTTTTTTGCTGTGTTGTTTTTGGAGGGGTGGGGGTAGGGTACAGTTGCATACAGTCATGTCTATATACAGATACTGCACTGCGGATGTTTTTTCTTTTTTGCATTCCCAGGGGTGCTGTACCAAGGGAGCTGAAGACCTTGAAAGAAAAACAATCCTGTGACTGCCACATTTCTGTTAGGTAAGTGCTGTGTGTGTCAAAGTCAAAGTAAGTCAGTGTCGAAATTTTATTTCCAGATGGTTCTTTGAGCAAGCAATAAATTTGCTTTTTTTTCATAAAGCGATCTGTCTAGGAAAAAAACAAACAAACCAACCAACAAATAAAAATAAAACAGCAAGCAAACAAGTAAAAAAACACTAAGAACCACCCCAAAATTATTTAGCTACAATTTTATTATGAAGCATGGAAAGAGATCTCTGTTGCGTCTTCTCTCATGTCCCCCCTACGGCCTTTGGGACCATTGGGATCTGATGGTGAGTGAGTAGTGAGTGATTATTATGACAACCCACATGGCAGATGAAGAAATGAAATTCGTTGAAGGAAAGGATTTTTTTTTTTTTACAGATAAGAAGTTTTTGGAAAACCTGAAACTGATGGAGGAAAAGGGAGAGAAGGGGAGAAAAGGATGGAGTTACTTGGCGTTTGAAAATGAAGCGAGTCATAAATCAGTAAAGTTTGACACAGGTTTTTGGTATCTTGTGTGCTGAAGCCCGTGCATTTCTCTGCAGTTGTTATGTATATTTCTTTCTGTTTGTGCGTCACAGGGAGGGCTGGTGTTGTATGATGACCAAGGACTGGTGGTGCCATCTGTCTGTGCAGTCGGTAAGTGTTCAGTTTGTACATTTCGGGGTTAGGGGGGGGGGGGTGTAGACAGTATTTATATTTATTCTGTTTGTGAGTTCCAGTGTCGGAGTTCCAGGATGACCAAGGACTGGTGGTGCCATCTTTTTTTCTGTGGTAAGTGTTCAGTCTGTACATTTCAGGGGGGGGGGGGGGGGGAGTGTATAGATAATGCAGAAGGGAAGGCAGGTGGCAGGATGGTTAAGATGTTCGCCTGCCAACTAGTAAACCGTGAGGTTCTGGCTTTGAGTCCTAGCAGCGCCTTTCTTCCCAGTTTGAAAAAAAAAGAATCAAACTGAATGTCAGTCATTGGACAAGACTATAAACCAAGGCCCTATGTGCGAACGCATGCAGAACATCTTGCGCACACGTTAAAACCCGTTCTGCCTTTTGGAAAAGTAGGCCATTGTGTTCCGGTAGGAGCGGATGACAAAATTATTTAAAAAACCAGCATGCACACAGGTGTCGTGTTTAGACACTATCCCTGAGGAAAAATTGAGGAGTTGGAGTCCCCAGGGTGGCTCGGGGCTGTATATATATATACAAAAAAATTAAATAATGGGTAGGCGCTGCACTTGTGGCGATGCGCTCTTCCCAGGGAGAGCAGCCCGAATTTCACGCAGAGAAATCTGCTGTGACATAAAGTGGTATAAAATAAAATAAATAAAAATAGAAGTATCTATATCTATTCTGTTTGTGCGTCACAGGGCTGGTGTTCCCAGACGGCTTGGCACTGATGGCGCCATCTTTTTTTCTGTGGTAAGTGTTCAGTCTGTACTTTTAGGGGGGGAGGGGGGGGTATGTGTATAGATAGTATCTATATCTATTCTGTTTGTGCTTTACAGGGCTGGTGTTCCCAGATGGCTGAGGACTGATGGCGCCATCTTTTTTTCTGTGGTAAGTAGTCAGTCTGTACATTTCTGTGTCTTGTTATGGGAGGGGGAGGGAAACTCCATGTATTTGTTACATGTAAGTACTATGTGTGTGTATGTGTTGATATTTTTTTCTTTTTTTTTATTTTGTGGATAATAGATAAGCACTCTTGTCCGCGTGTGTATGGTTTTTGAAAATTTTGTATCCATTCCCACTGGCACATAATGGCCTACTGTTCTGAAAAGAGGAACAGGTTTTAACAAGTGTGCAAGATGTTTTGTTCTGTGTGTTTTATTTATTTATTTTTTTATCATTCTTTTATATCGAGGATAATGGAATAAGTGCTCATGTGCTTTTTTTATCCAGTCCCTGTGTGTATGCAGTTGTGTAAATATTGTCGTCTGCTCCCACCAGCACACTATGGCCTAGTCTTACAGAAAAGCGGAAAAGGATTTAATGTGTGCACAAGATAATCTGCGTGCGTTCGCACACGGGGCCTCGGTTTACAGTCTCATCCGAAAGACTTTTGTGAAGAGTGGAGTCGGCACTGATGTTAACTCTGGGGGAAAAATCCCCTCCAATGGCAATCGAACTCGCATTGTTTTTTGCATCCAGTCCCCATGTGCTGATGGTTAAGACTTTCTGTTTGTGTGTCACAGGGAGGGCTGGTGTTGCATGATGACCAAGGACTGGTGGTGCCATCTGTCTGTGCAGTCGGTAAGTGTTCAGTTTGTACATTTCAGGGTTGATGGGGGGGGGGGGGGTGTAGATTTTTTTTTTTTTTTTTGCTGCCTCCTCTTCTGTGACGTCCTTGTACTGCTGTTCCCAGCCGCTCATTTCAATCTCCCCGCCACAGCCATGCCCAGATTCGTTGTGTCTCATCCTCGGGTCGGCAGTCCACAGGGAGCACATCAATATTAGGACGCCGTAGGGCCACCAGCCAGAGGGGCCCTGCACTTCTGCTGAGTCACTTTGGTGGTGTTCAGTGGTGCCTGTTCTTGATCTAACATACGCAGTACACCACCTACTAAGCCCCTTACTAACGACAGTATTAGCTCAGTCGCGGAGCCAGACTGAGTGAGTCACCCACCTGTTGTGGCGACCACCACAACGTCCCTCCAACCACCATTCCCCTGAACCTCCAACCCCAAAGGCTTTGACACAAACTCACCACAGGCACAGAAGCGTATGGGGAAACCGAATCTGAGGTCACCATGAGACCAGAGCAACGAGGGCCACCGAATCAGAGGCAATTTTTATTATTGCATGATGATCAATGATGATGATGATGATGCAATGCTGCTGCTGTGGAAGTGCATCCACTTTAAGACTACTTGACAGGGTTGTTCTCTACGCTTACTGTCATAAGATATCCGGCGTCAACCAGGACCGAGAGATACAGACACCTGCAGTGTTGGTCAGGTAATTAGAGCAACACTCTCAAATTCGCATCTGTAAAGTGGATGAAGCTCGACTGTGGTCCCAGTCTCCCCACTGAGCCCACAGCACACTCACTCTGGGTAGGAGCCGGCCTGAGTCTGAAAAATCCCTATGACTTATGGGACTCGAACCCGTGACCATCCAGTCCGGAATCCAAGGCGCTAACCACTGCGCCAAGGCGGCTGGTGGGGGGGGGGGGGTAGATAGTATCTGTATTTATTCTGTTTGTGAGTTCATTCGGAAGGCACAGGACAGGGCTGGATGGCGAGGGCTGGCTGCAGAATCGTCTCTCATGTCTCCTCCATGACCGTTCCGGTCCTGAGAAAGAAGAAGAAGAAGAGTTCCAGTGTCGGAGTTCCAGGATGACCAAGGACTGGTGGTGCCAGCTTTTTTTCTGTGGTAAGTGTTCAGTCTGTACATTTCAGCGGAGGGGGGGGGGGGGTTATAGATAATATTTATTTATTATTTATTTATTTATTCTTTTATATCGAGGATAACAGAATAAGCAATCATGTGCTTTTTTTCATCCGGTCCCGTGTGTATGCAGTTTTGTAAATATTGTCATCTGTTCCCACCGGCACACGATGGCCTACTCTTACGAAAAGTGGAACAGGATTTAACGTGTGCGCAAGATGTTCTGCGTGCGTACGCACACGGGGCCTCGGTTTAAAGTCTCATCCGAAGGACTTTTGGGGAGAGTGGAGTCAGCACTGATGTTAAATACAGAAGGGAAGGCAGGTGGCAGGATGGTTAAGATGTTCGCCTACCAACAAGTAAACCGTGAGGTTCTGGTTTTGATTCCTAACCTCACCCTTTGTTCCCAGTTTGACGAAAAAAAAACCCAACTGATTGTCAAAGTCATTCGGACGAGACTATAAACTGAGGCCTCGTGTACGAACGCATGCAGAATATCTTGTGCACATGTTAAAACCCCATTCTGCTTTTTGGAAGAGCAGGCCATTGTGTTCTGGTAAGAGCGGATGACAAATTATACAAAAGCAGCATGCACACAGGTGTCGTGTTTAGACACCATCCCGAGGGAAAATTGGGGAGTTGGAATCCCCAGGGCGGCTCGGGGTGATATATATATATATATATATACAACAACAACAAAAATAATGGGTAGGCGCTGCACTTGTGGTGATGTGCTCTTCGCAGGGAGAGCAGCCCGAATTTCACGCAGAGAAATCTGCTGTGACATAAAGTGGTATAAAATAAAATAAATAAAAATAGACAGTATCTATATCTATTCTGTTTGTGCGTCACAGGGCTGGTGTTCCCAGACGGCTTGGCACTGATGGCGCCATCTTTTTTTCTGTGGTAAGTGTTCAGTCTGTACTTTTGGGGGGGGAGGGGGGGTGTATAGACAGTATCTATATCTATTCTGTTTGTGCGTCACAGGGCTGGTGTTCCCAGATGGCTGAGGACTGATGGTGCCATCATTTTTTGTGCGGTAAGTACTCAGTCTGTACATTTCTGTATAGACATGTTTTATATCTGTCCATTCTGTGTGTTGTGGTAAGTACTCAGTCTGTACATTTCTGTATAGACATGTTTTATATCTGTCCATTCTGTGTGTTGCGGTAAGTACTCAGTCTGTACATTTCTGTATAGACATGTTTTATATCTGTCCATTCTGTGTGTTGCGGTAAGTACTCAGTCTGTACATTTCTGTATAGACATGTTTTATATCTGTCCATTCTGTGTGTTGCGGTAAGTACTCAGTCTGTACATTTCTGTATAGACATGTTTTATATCTGTCCATTCTGTGTGTTGCGGGTAAGAACTCTGTGTCAAGTCAAGTCAAGTCAAATTTTTATTTCCAGATGGTACATTGAATAAGCATTGATCTGTGTGTGTGTATTTTTTATTTCATTCTTTTATTTTGAAGATAATAGAATAAGCACTCGTGTGCTGTGTCTGTATGCCATCTTGTAAATTTTGTCTTCTGTTCCCACTGGCACACAATGGCCTATTCTTTGGAAAAAAGGAACGGGTTTTAACATGTGCGCAAGATGTTCTGTGTGGGTGTTGTGTGTGCTTCTCCATGTAGTGAGGTAGCTGTTGTTTCTACATGTTGACTGCTGTGTGTTACAGGGCTGATGAACCAAGACTGAAGGATCAGGACAGGAGGCTGCCATCTCCATCACAAGTTAAGTGCACTGTGTGTGTGTGTCAGTGTGTGTGTGTGTCTTTACCTGTGACTGGAAGATGAAAGGTGAGAAGGTCAAAGGCTGGCTATTTCCCTTCCTAAGAGCATGTCAGCACTCCACTGTCCTCCTTTTTGTTGGTCACTTTGTACTAACCAACACAAATGGCCAGTTGATGGGGGTGGGGGGATGTGTTTTACTGAGTGTGTTATTTGAAGGTTGTGTTCTTTTAGATAGGTGTGTACAGGTGTGTGGTGTTCATTTTGTCTTCAAATTAGCATATTTTGTCTACATGCAGAAACATGAGAAAAATGTTGTTTTTTTGTAGTGTGTGTGTATGCGTGCGCATGCTGTATTGTCAGAGAATAAAGTGTTCATGGTGTGTTCACAGGGTTCACACATGCAGACAGCTGAAGCCTAGGCAGAGAGACAGGAGGGAGGACTTGCTGAATTGGGATGTACAGGGCAGGTGAGTGCTGTGGACAGTCTTTTGGACGAGACGAGAAACTGAGGTCCCATGTGTTACACATAATTATTTAGTGCACATAAAAGGACCCATGGCAACAAGAGAATTGTCCCTGGCAAAATTCTATTGAAAAAGCCACTCTGATACACAAACAAATACAGTTGCAGACAGGAAAAGAAAAAAAATAATGGGTGGCATTGCTCTTGTGGCAATGCTGTCTCCCCAAGGAAATCTGCAGGGAAATCTGCTGTGACTTAAAGTGATGTTAAATGTAAAAACCTATTCAGTTCAATGAAAAGATTTTTTTTTAAATGGCATGGAAAAAAATCAAGTCACAATATCGTCACGTCAGCTATTTGCTTTTCCCTTCCACAGTTGTTATATTTGCTGTGTGTGTGTGTGTGTGTGTGTGTGTGTGTGTGTGTGTGTGTGTGTTGTGTTGTGTGTGTGTGTTGTGTGTGTGGGGGCACTTCATCCATGTAGTGAGGTAGCTGTTGTTTCTACATGTTGACTGCTGTGTGTTACAGGGCTGGGGAACCAAGACTGAAGGGATCAGGACAAGAGGCTGCCATCTCCATCACAAGTTAAGTGCACTGTGTGTGTATGCGAGTATGCGTGTGTGTGTGCATGCGTGTGTGTGTGTGTTATGTGTTTGTCTTTACCTACGACTGGAAGATGAAAGGTGAGAAGGTCAGAGGCTGGCTATTTTCACCTCACCAAAGCACATGTGACAATGCACTGTTACTCTCTTTTTGTTGGTCGTGTTTTTACTAACCAACACAAATGGCCAGTCTGGTATTTACTAAGTGTGGTGTTCATTTAGTTTAGATTGCACGGGTGAGTGTGGTGTTCATTTAGTCTTCAAATTAGCAATTTTCTACAGGCAGAAACTGAGACAAATTTTGTTTTTTAGTATGTGCGTGTGTGCGGCATTGTCAGAGACTAAAGTGTTCATTGTGTGTTCACAGGGTTCACACATGCAGACAGCTGAAGACTGGGCAGAGACACAGGAGAGAGGACTTGCTGAATGGGGATCTACAAGACAGGTGAGTGCTGTGCATACCACAGCAGAGTTCTCAGCTTAAAATTCTGGCTGCTCTCCCCAGGGAGAGTATGTCATCTCAAGAGCAGTGCCATCCCTTTAAAGAACGACGTAAGTCATTTAAAAGACTCGGATAAAACTTTTTGTTACATTCCATCTCACTTTGGTGTATACTACAATGAGAAAGTTTGTGTGTCTGTCTTTGTGTGTATGTCTGTGTGCTTTGTGTGTGTCAAGTCAAAATTTTATTTGCAGATGGTTCATGGAGTAAGCAATAGGTTTGCTTTTTTCATCAAGCTATCTATCTATCTAGGAAAAAAACCCAAAACAAAACAACCAAGCAAACAACTCATCCAAAGAAAGAAAACCCAAAGAAACAAAAGAAAAGAAACAGCAAGCAAACATGCAGAAAACAACAAAACCCATCCCACAATAATTAACAGCAACATTATTACAGCAACCCGTAAGAATAAAATAGACTAAAAAAAAACTTTAAAAAATTAATGCACTGTAAAACTATGTCACACGTTGCCCCCCCCCCCCCCCCTTACACACACACACATACACGCACACGCAGTCAGTCACACACATATACATACACACACGTACGTACATACATGCATGCACACACTGAGATTAAAAAGAAATTATTTTAGACTGATGTGTCACTGATGCTATGTGTTATGTGGTGACTGACATGTCACTGATGCTATTGTTATGTGGTGACTGATGTGTCACTGATGTTATGTGTTATGTGGTGACTGATGTGTCACTGATGTTGCTGTGTGCAGATGGTGTCTGTCCATGATGGAAGGGGCGGTGGGCAGCACAAGTGTGTATTAAACCACGGCCACACATCTTGCAACACATCATCGCATCAAACCACGGCCACACATCTTGCAACACATCATCGCATCAAACCACGGCCACACATCTTGCAACACATCATCTTGGGAGGCAGGAGAGATTGCTGAAATAAAAGAAAGTGTCATTTCAACCAACCCCTCTCTCCTGCCTCTCAACGTGTTCATTTCCAAAACTGTTTGACTGCTTTTTTGTGTGAGCTTCTGTATACACACCCCTGACTTGTGTTTTGTTTTTCTGAGGGGTAAGTGCGTGCACATGCCGAGTTGTGTGTGTGTGTGTGGTGAGTGAGAGAGAGAGAGACAGAGAGAGAGAGAGACAGACAGAGAGAGAGAGAGACAGACAGACAGAGAGAGAGAGACAGAGTGAGAGAGAGAGACAGAGAGAGACAGAGACAGAGACAGAGAGAGATCAGTAAACTCCCTGCTAGAGCTCAGAGGTTCCCCAATGGAGAGAGTTTTTGTATTCGACCTTTTTCGCTCACCATGAAGGTAGTCGCATTTTGACTTTGGGGAGGCATGTCGTCTGAAAACGCTGACATTTTATCCACACAACTAAAATGACTAAAATACAATCACCCAACTAAAATGACTAAAATACAATCATCTGAATAGACTAAAAGACAGCTATCTAAAATTACCATCGCTTAAACCACACAGATAAAATGGCTAAAATACCGCCGTCTAAATGGGCTAAAATCAGCCATCTGAAATGCAGCCATCTAAAAATACCAACATTTAAATCAAACAGCTAAAATACACTTAACAAAAGAACCCCCCCAAAACTCAAAATTGGGGTGTAGCAGTGCAGTAAGACATAGATGGGCTCCACATGATATAACTGCATCAGGCCTTACCTTAAAATGAATGCTCCACATGAAATAAACACCAAACCCCAAATAAATACAAACACAAAAGCATCGCCCAGCTGCTGACTAAACTATGCCAGACCAAGGCACAGCAACTGAAAAATCTGTAGCTAAACCAAAATGCCTATATGTGACGCTCCACCACGAAATGAGTCGCTTAGCACATTACTCAATTTTGCGCTAGGAGCCATTAAAGGCAGGTGGGGGTCAAGTTGTCAATTTTGAGATTTTGATTGATTATTAAACTATGTTGGTTTATCTACATCATAATGAAATATCAAGGCATAATTTGTATTCCTTTTTCTTTTAAACGTGTTTTGAAAATACCCACGCCCTCATTCGAACAACCTGTTACGAAAATAATCTTGCCCGTTTCTCATTTTGTCACATCCTGCAGTCTATCATTTCAATTTGTAAAAACTTTGCACAGAATTGTCCGATTTTCAATCTGTTTTTTGTATTGGATAGCCACTTTATTGCACACTAATAATATGTCATTAACTAAGAATTGACCTCTGGTGCACTCCGACTTATTATGTGGTGGAGCGTCACATAGATATACAACCAAATGAAAGTGTGGGACCAATGATGATAATTGTCCAGTGACATGTTCAACCAGTTATATATAACGTCATAATGCTGCGCATACCTTTAAAGCCAAGGTTGAGCAAAGAACCCAAAGTATAAGGAATTATAACAACACATCATCATAACACTGCACATACCTTTAAAGCCAATGTAAACAAAGAAAAAGCACAAGAAATTATAACAACACATCATCTACACTGCACATACCTTTAAAGCCAGTGTAAGCAAAGGAAAAGCACAAGGAATTCTAATAACATACCATAATAACACTGCACATACCTTAAAGCCAGTGTAAGCAAAGAAAAAGCACAAGGAATTATAATAACATACCATAATAACACTGCACATACCTTTAAAGCCAGTGTAAGCAAAGAAGCTAAAGTACAAGGAATTATAATAACATACCATAATAACACTGCACATACCTTTAAAGCCAATGTAAACAAAGAACCCAAAGTACAAGGAATTATAATAACACCTCACCTCACTCCTCACACACATCTGGGCTCTGGATGTTCTTGAGTCACTGACACTGGTAAACAAGGATGCTGTCACCATTTTAAAAAATCTGGCATCACAACATGGGTAGAATACTACAAATCCTCTGCTATGTCACCATCAGTCACCAAAGGTGTCGATCCAAAGCAGCACAATGGGCTTACATAAAAAACAACAAAAACACACTGGTGAAGAAGTCTATCAGTTCTTTGGCCCTATATCACTCACAAGTCCTGCCCATCTAAGATATATCCACCTCCCTATAGTATAAAGGCAACCACAGGCACAGAGATGTGCAAGGAATCTTCACTTTGGTGGTCACTTACCAACCCAAACCTGCTATACATAAAAACAGGTATTCAGTCATGACCACAGCATCACAGACAACACTCCAACCCACTGTCACTCCACCCACGGTAAGGTAAACTAATATCTGGTCACAATGCGAAATGATATCTCTACTGCCACACAGCAAGGTGAACTAATATCTTGTCACAATGCGAAATAATATCTCTACTGCCACACAGTAAGGTGAACTAATATCTGGTAACAATGCAAAACGATATCTTACTGCCACACAGTAAGGTGAACTAATATCTGGTCACACAATACAGAACAATATCTCCACAGCCACACAGTAAGGTGAACTAATATCTGGTCACACAATACAAAACGATATCTCCACAGCCACACAGTAAGGTGAACTAATATCTGGTCACATAATACAAAACGATAACTCCACAGCCACACAGTAAGGTAAACTAATATCTGGTCACACCAATACAAAACGATATCTCCACAGCCAGAAAGACCAGCACAGCTGCCAACTCAACCTACAAAGAATTGCCACAAGGAAAACGACAGGAAATATAACGGAGATAGATCCAAACGTCACCTGAAGACATCCACAGTCACCAGCAGGTAGTTAAAGTCTGTACAGCGAAAAGCAGGTAGGACATGGGCAAACTGATGCACAAAGCAAAGACTGCATGACTGCAAGTTCATACTATCCACTCCCCTGAAAAGAGGTAAAATACAATAATGTAAAATGCTGAAATAAAGGTAACCGCAAAGGTCGTAGGGGGGCAAGGCCTCAGATACCTCAGCTTCTCTAGGGGCCAGCATGTTGAGGGTGGTACCCATCTCCTCTTCAACACTGCTTTACCTTCCCTGACCCTAAAGAGGGCAGGTACCCATTTACAGCTGGGGGAACTGTACTGAAGCCAAGGCGCTCAAACAGTCACCCATCCAACTGGTAACCATGCAGGATGCTGCTTAACTTGACTGGGGGAAAGCGAGCACTCTCACCACTTAGCTATCCCACCCCCAAATGATGAAATGTAAAACAAAAATAGATAATAATAAATAATAAAAATAATAACATATCTTCCAGTGGTCCCTTCAAGAATAATGTCGAGTTTATTGTTAAAAAAAAAAAAAAAAACACCAAAATACACAATTTAAAAAATGAACTTGGCATAACTCTTGAAGTGTCAACTTCTCCTAAAAAGAGTGGCCACAAGACAAACAGCAGAAATGGCATAGATACATAGAGCTGGCTTCACCTGAAGACCTAACACACACGTCAGGAGCAGGCAACAAGTCAGAGAAACTGACAGCAAACCCCAGAGATAGCACAGCTGGCCTGACTACAGCCACCTCACTGTAGGAGTGATGGGACCAGACTGACAAACAAAACTCTTCACTGCACAAAGAAAACTGCCCTCGATCAACAACCCAAAAATAACACCAGCTTAAAAAAAAAATGTGCACTGAAGCACCCACCACGCCCTAAAACAAAAAAAAAATGATCCCTGCAACCTTCGCCTGATAAACTCAGACTGACCTCTTACAAAACAGACAGCAAGCTTGGCCTGCTACCTCAGATTGACCTAGAAGAGAGCCTATCTTTTTCACAACAAACTATTAGTAGTAGGCATCCCTTACTCTCAAAGACTATGGAGTTACGCTCTAGTCTATAGAGTGCAAAGCCTGGGTAAGTAAGTATGGAGAGCAAGCAGACCCCCCTCTCCACGCCACTGGAATGGTCCATTGGAAAGGCAGTCATGGATAGAATGCTTCCTGCTGCCAGAACGTTGCCATGTACAGCTCCAACCACCTTGGGGACTCCAACTTACTGATTTTTCTCAGGGATGGTGTCTAAACACCACACCTGTGTGCATACTGGGTTTTTTGTGTGTTTTTTTATTTGCACACGATGTAATACATCTCCTTTATAGTCTCATCCAATGACTAAGAAAAACAAACTAAGGACGTCATAATCCCAGTGACACCCATCCCTTCTCTCCCCATCTCCCCCCTCCCTGGTTGTCATAAAGCCATGTGAAATACTCCATGGCAACCATCCTCCATCCCTTCCACAATTCAAAGATTTCTTATCTGGCAAACAGAGAATTTCATGTGGGTTACAAGCCTACATAAAAAGGTAAATAGGAAAAACATTTATCACAGAGTGATAACACAGCACAGTATGCATCCCCCTCCATCTAACTCCAATACCACCTAAGAGGAAATACACACTACCACTATACCAGAAAATACATACCACTTTATCAAGAGGAATAGTGATAACACAGCACAGTATGCATCCAGACCCTCCCACATACACTACTAGAGATGAACAAATACCAACTATACACTAGCACATTTATCAAAGAGGAATAGTGATAACACAGCACAGTATGCATCAGACCTCCCATACACTAGGCAAGCATTTATATCACTTTCTAAAATGATACACAGAACATATTCACCCAAAACAATAAGATTCAATCATTACAACCATACACATACTCGCACACACACACACACACACACACACACACACACACACACACACACACACACACACACACACACGACGCGACCAACCACACGAGGACGATAGCCTTGTGGTCAGAACATTGCACCCCCTGGAGTTAACATCAGTGCTGACTCCCCTCTCCCTAAAAGTCCTTCAGATGAGACTATAATTCCATGTGGTAACACATGCAAAACATCTTGCACACACGTTAAATCCTGCTTTTTGAGAGAGTAGGCCATTGTGTGCTGGTGGGAACAGATGACAAGATTAACAAAACTGCATACACATGGGGACTGGATGTAAAAAAGCACATGAGTGCTTATTCCATTGTCCTGGATATAAA
This sequence comes from Stramonita haemastoma, assembly GCA_030674155.1. NCBI lineage: Eukaryota > Metazoa > Mollusca > Gastropoda > Neogastropoda > Muricidae > Stramonita > Stramonita haemastoma. The sequence continues at coordinate 35,651,717 of CM060346.1, read as the reverse complement.
AGAAGACACCTCTGGAGGAGATGAGAGGTGCATGGGTTCCATCCTCTCCTGAACCACAACTTTCCCCATCCAGTAAGACTGGGTCTGGGTGCCAGTCTTTCAAATGAGATAATAAACCAAGGTTCAGTGAACAACACACTTTACCATACAAACAACAACAACAACAAACTCCAACCAGGCCACAAGAGAGTTTCCCTAGCAAAGTGCTGCAGAAAACAGTTACTCTCACAGGGAACACAGACACATACAGACAGGATCAGTGAAGCCTCCATACTGGGTGGTGCTGCTCTTGTAAAACATTCTCTCTGCAGGGAGGGCAGCCTTCATGTTACACAGACCTCTGCTGTGACTGACAGTGCTAAAGAACGAGGCAGAGTAGAGAAGAGAATAACACCTTCCTTCCTTCATGTAAAAGAGAATAACATTGACCATGGTCATCATCCCCCATATGCCCTTTCCCTTCCCCATCCTTTGCAAACACTGCAGGACAGGAAACTTTCCAGCAGCAGACATAGGGAGTGACCATGATCTTGTAATGATGACATTATGACTCTGTCTCAAAAACATTCACAAGCAGAACATCAGGGTCAAGTTTGACCTTGAGAAGCTGAAAGAATCAGAGGTAGCAGACATTTTTCAGGCAAAGATAGGTCGGAAGTTTGCAGCACTCACTCTGATAGACTCAGATGATATGGATATAGATACCTTGATGGATGGTTTCAACACAGCAGTGACTGAAACAGCAAGCAAACTTCTTGGCAAACATAACCAGTCAAATAAAAAAACCTTGGGTCACACCTAGTATCCTACAACTATGGGACAGATGTAGAGAGTTAAGGAAAAAGAAAAATGAAACAGAGAAAGAGCAGAACAAAATAGGGCAATCAACAAAAGAATCAGGAAGTCCATGACAGAAGCGAAAGAGAAATGGATTGGTGAAGTGCAAGAACATTGAAGAAAACATCAAGAAAAACAACAGCAAGAAATCATATCAACTGGTGAAAGACCTGACAGATACAAAACAAGGAAGAGGCTCAACAATCAAAGACAAAAATGGGAAGTGCCTCACTGATGACTATGAAATTCTGAACAGATGGACAGAATACTGCTCCAACCTGTATAACTACGAAACCACAGGAGATCCAGAAGTCCTCAATGTCCCCACAAGCTCAGATACAGACAGCCACCCTATCCTCCAAGAAGAAGTGGAAACAGCAGTCAGATTGCTAAAAATAAAGGGGAAGTCAGCAGGGGCTGACAACATTCCTGCTGAGTTGGTGCAAGTTGGACATGAAGCCATGATCAGTGCTCTACTATAAAATCTGCAACAAGATCTGGCAGACAGGAAAATGACCAACACCATGGACACAGTCACTCATCATCACCCTCCCCCCCAAAAAATTCCCCTTTTCAACAGTGCCAGAATTACTGCACTATCAGATTCATATGGCACCCAGTCAAGGTCATGTTGAAGATTACATTGGACAGACTGAAGCCACAAGCAGAGACCATCATTACTGAGGAACAAGCAGGTTTCAGAGCAGGGCATAGCACACTTGAACAAATATTCAACCTCAGAATACTCTGTAAGCAGTACCTTCAACACCAACAAGACCTCTACTATGTATTTATTGATTTTAAGAAGGCATTTGACAAGGTGTGGCATGCAGCTTTGTGGGCAACCATGAATTTGTGCAGCATCAATGCAAGCATAATCAGAGTCATCAAACAGCTTTACAACAAGGCCACCAGTGCAGTGTACCACAACAGCAATATTGGAGGGGGGTTTCGAACAACAGTTGGAGTAAGGCAGGGCTGTCTACTGTCACCCACTCTTTCCAACATCTTCCTTGAGAGAATCATGGCTGATGCACTGGAACACCATAAAGGATCAGTCATTGTATTGCAAGCAGAGGCATTCAAATAACTTTATGTTGGGTCCCTTCTCACTGTGGAATTTATTGGAATGAGTTGGTTGATTCTTTAGCAAAACAAGGTACCTCTGATTGTAGCACTGAAAAGTTTGATTCCAATCTTGTACTGTCTTTGTATGAAATTAGTGCTAAACTAATGAATAGAATGCATTCCAAAATGAAAACATCACATTTTGAACATATTTCTTGTTCTCGTAAACCAGAAATTTTACTATATAAACTGAGGCTAAATGCATGGAATACCAAACATTCTAAAAATGTGT
>CM060346.1:35639520-35647020 GCA_030674155.1 Stramonita haemastoma | reverse complement strand
TGCATACTACCTCTGGCTTGGACCCCTTGTCTGATACAATGGCTCCCAAGTACTTGAAGCTTTGAACAGTTTCCAGCTTCTGGTCATTGACCTGATATCAGTGCTGATGACCTTGGCATTATTGGTCAACAGTTTGGTATCCTCTGCACTTCAACATAACAAGACTTCTACCACGTATTTATTGATTTTAAGAAGGCATTTGACAGGGTGTGGCATACAGCTTTGTGGGCAACCATGAATTTGTACAGCGTCAATGCAAACCTGATCACAGTCATCAAACAGCTGTACAACAAGGCCACCAGTGCAGTGTACTACAACAGCAACATTGGAAGTGGCTTTGAACAACAGTTGGAGTAAGGCAGGGCTGTCTACTGTTACCCACTCTTTTCAACATCTTCCTTGAGAGAATCATGGCTGATGCACTGGAACACCAGAGAGGATAAGTCAGCATTGGTGGCAGAACGATCACAATCCTCCACTTTGCAGATGACATTGACGGACTAGCAGGATCAGAACAGGATCTTGCCAGCCTAACAGAACACCTGAACAAGGCCTCTACAACATACAGCATGGAAAGCTGTGTATGAATTATATGAAATATATAACAAAATTTTGTGTTGAAAAGTATTTACTCTTATTGTCAAACAAATGTTTCTGTTTGATTTGCCCAGTTTCGCAGAAATAATAACAATTTGCCTAATAATATCTTCCATTTTGAGGGAATTCAAAGACATGGAATATACTGTATGAAATTAAATCGTGGTGATATTGGTGACGAATTTCAATACATTTTTATTTGTCTTATGTTTAACAAAACTCCTATCAAATGTTTATCAAAATATAACGCTAAACGTCCAAACACTTTGGAATATGAGCAATTCTTTTCTTCATCAAATAAGAAGTCTCTGATCAAAGTTGTTGAAATGATTGATATTATCAGAAATGCATGGATGCCAGCTAACCTAAGTTCATCTTTTTTCCTTTGTCTTCTTTTGTATGTGCAGTTCAATGACTTTTTCATGGTTAGATGGTTTTTTCCTTGTATCATTTATTCAACTTAACAAACAAACACACTTATATTCTCTTTTGTCTCCTCCTTCCCTTGTCCAGTCTAAAATCAATTGTTAGTGGACAGACGTTTAAGTAGACACACACACAGTTAAGCTCAGTAGTCAGAGCACTCGCTTTCCCCAACCAATGTTAAGCAGCATGGTTACCAACTGGATGGGTGACCGTTTGCACACCTTGGCTTCACTATAGTCCTCCAGTTCACCCAGCTGTAAATGGCTACCTGTCTCTTCAGGGTCAGGGAAGGTAAAGCAGCAAGGGAAAGGAGATGGGCGCCACCCTCAATATGCTGGTGCCTAGAAAAGCTGAGGCCTCTGACACCTCGCTCCCCAACGACCACATAGATTATGTAACACCTTTAAGAAAAAAAAAAAGGAAAGAGAATTAACACTTCAGAGGTAAATGGATAGACACTTTATGGCTAGAATAAATAAAAATAAAATAAATTAAAAATGACCACAAATATCAGTCAGTGTGTAGGTCAGAAGAAATAAAGAGATGTTTCTGTACAAATGTATGCAGAACAGACCTGGAAAAACATATTGCAGTCCTTGTTTTGTTATCTACAGTAATCAGGGGAAGGGAGACAGCTGACAGAATGCTGCTTTCAACAGACCGACAGGTCACTGAATTTTGCAAAGCTGAGTAACTTTTTTCTGTTGCTCATCTTCATCAGTCATCCTTCCTTCACCTTCACCTATCCCACAGTCTAGCAGACCGTGGGGGCACCACTGAAGATTTTGCAACCAGCTTCCTGCACTCCTTGCAATTTTCAGCTTTCAGTAGGAAGTCGTTCCACTCAAGGCCTGTCCACTCTGATGTTGTCTTTCTATCCTTTCCTGTCTGCCTCTTCGTCTCCCTCCATGAATTGTTCCCTGTAGGACAGTCTTGGCCAGTCTAGATGTTTGTGTGACGTGTCTGTACTACTTCAGTTTACCTTTTTACACTGAAGTCAAATCTTCATATGGCCTGGTGGCATTTTCAATTCTGTTTTTTCAGCCTCCAGTTGCAATTTGCTCCGAAATCTAAATGTGAATATCTTGAAGACAGTAGGACATGTTTGTCAAGGGAGAAGGCAGATTTTCGAAATCAGCACTGCTTTGAAACTGAGAGTCATCAATAATAATGATCATTTAGGCAATCTGATGAGGGCTTATTGTATGTGAAAGTGGAACAGTGAAGAGAGTGGAAAGATCAGGACCTGACACTTATCCCTGTGGAACTCCACATTCTAGTTTGACAGGTATTGATGACTGTGGTTGACAACAACTATCTGGAATGGGTCTGAGAGATACGAAAAAAAATAGGGGAGGGATGTGCCATTAATGCCAAACGTGTTTTGAAGGCGGAAGAGAAGAAATGAGTGTCTGGAGTGTCAAAGGCTGCTGATAAGTCAAGAAGAGTGAGAAGGGAAATATTTCCTGACTCAGAAGCCAGCAGAAGTGTGTGTATCTGATGTGAGCACTGGAATAGTGTCAGAGCTGTGGTCGGCACCATAGGCAGACTGGAAAGTGTTCTGTGCTGTTGGGTACCTGAGGTTCTGTGTCTGTGTGTCAGAGCTGTGGTTCTGTGTCTGTGTGTCAGAGCTGTGGTTCTGTGTCTGTGTGTCAGAGCTGTGGTTCTGTGTCTGTGTGTCAGAGCTGTGGTTCTGTGTCTGTGTGTCAGAGCTGTGGTTCTGTGTCTGTGTGTCAGAGCTGTGGAGTGCTGAGGTTCTGTGTGTCAGAGCTGTGGATCAGAGGTTCTGTGTCTGTGTGTCAGAGCTGTGGTTCTGTGTCTGGTGTCAGAGCTGTGGTTCTGTGTCTGTGTATCAGAGCTGTGCAGTACCAGAGGTTCTGTGTCTGTGTGTCAGAGTTGTGCAGTACTGAGGTTCTGTGTCTGTGTGTCAGAGCTGTGGTTCTGTGTCTGTGTGTCAGAGCTGTGGAGTGCCTGAGGTTCTGTGTCTGTGTGTCAGAGCTGTGTGGAGTGCCTGAGGTTCTGTGTCTGTGTGTCAGAGCTGTGGAGTGCCTGAGGTTCTGTGTCTGTGTGTCAGAGCTGTGGAGTACCAGAGGTTCTGTGTCTGTGTGTCAGAGCTGTGGAGTGCCTGAGGTTCTGTGTCTGTGTGTCAGAGCTATGGAGTACCAGAGGTTCTGTGTCTGTGTGTCAGAGCTGTGGAGTGCCTGAGGTTCTGTGTCTGTGTGTCAGAGCTGTGGAGTACCAGAGGTTCTGAGTCTGTGTGTCAGAGCTGTGGAGTACCTGAGGTTCTGTGTCTGTGTGTCAGAGCTGTGGAGTACCAGAGGTTCTGTGTCTGTGTGTCAGAGCTGTGGAGTACCAGAGGTTCTGTGTCTGTGTGTCAGAGCTGTGGAGTGCCTGAGGTTCTGTGTCTGTGTGTCAGAGCTGTGGAGTACCAGAGGTTCTGTGTCTGTGTGTCAGAGCTGTGGAGTGCCTGAGGTTCTGTGTCTGTGTGTCAGAGCTGTGGCACCATTTGTCCTTTATGAGGTTCTGGTGTCTTGGCTACCACAGTCTGGTGTGATAAACTTCAACATGGCTGAAGATGATCTTGATCTGGAGTATTCTAGAGCCTCCCCACTATTAGCCTCTCCTCTGTAGGAATCAGCAGATTTTGTTGTATGGTGAGAGTATTGGTTGATCTGACCTAAATGATTTGTTTGTAGTGAGAGTATTGGTTATCTGACCTAAGTGATTTGTTTGTAGTGAGAGTATTGGTTGATCTGACCTTCTAAGTGATTTGTTTGTAGTGAGAGGATTGGTTGATCTGACCTTCTAAAGTGATTTGTTTGTAGTGAGAGTATTGGTTGATCTGACCTTCTAAAGTGATTTGTTTGTAGTGAGAGTATTGGTTGATCTGACCTTCTAAAGTGATTTGTTTGTAGTGAGAGTATTGGTTGATCTGACCTTCTAAAGTGATTTGTTTGTAGTGAGAGTATTGGTTGATCTGACCTTCTAAAGTGATTTGTTTGTAGTGAGAGTATTGGTTGATCTGACCTTCTAAAGTGATTTGTTTGTAGTGAGAGTATTGGTTGGTTCTAAAGCTATCTGTTTGTCAGCTGATTCCAATGTGTGGTCAGGATTCGCTAGTCTCAGTTTCCAAATGTCTCCATTGGTCTGTAGGAATCTACACTCCTGCAGCTAAACCAATAGAACAGGGTGTGTGTGTGACGTTTCAAGGTCATTCTCTCGCTTGCTGTCTGGTGCCACATTCTTCTTGAAGCTAGATGGGCTGTCAGATAAAACAGGACAGACTGACCTAGACTGTCAGAGGCTTCCTCTGCTACTGGTAACCATGTAACCCAGTACTACCTGCCACATGTGGGGAGTAAAACTAACAACAAATCGGACTTGGAGAGGGACGGGCTCCACTAGGTTCGATTTGCCTAAGACACTCTCATGAAGACAAGAAACAGAATCTCCATACTGGATCGGTCGTTGCCCGGGTTCAAGACTGTGGTCGTTGCCCGGGTTACAGGACTGTGGTCGTTGCCCGGGTTACCAAGGACCGTGCCTTCTGTTGCACATCAGGGCAGAGGTAGAAAGCATGCTACTGGTGTACAATGCAGAAAATCCGTGCCAGAAACTACATCACCATTGGCACTTGAAATGTACAAACACTAAGAGCCACAGGCAAAGTGGTGGCCAGACACCAATAGCACATTCTAGGGCTCTGTGAAGTAAGGTGGAAAAACATGGGAGAAACAACGACCCAGGAAGACCACAAAATATACTTCAGTGGAAAACAGGATAAGCATGAACAGGGTGTGGGGTTCCTAATCCACAAGGGCATAGTGAACACCACCATAAGCTGTCAGCTAGTGTCCAGCAGACTTATTACCATCCACTTGAGAACAACCCCCTTCAACATCACAGTAGTACAGGCTTACGCCCCTACATCAGGCTGCACAGATGAAGAAAGAGAAAAAATTCTATGACCGACTACAAGGGGTTCTAAATCAAATTCCCAAGAAAGACATCCTTGTTGTTCAAGGTGACTGGAATGCTAAGATAGGAGTAGATGCCCACAAAGACTTGGAGGGCATTTGTGGACCACACTGCAACAAAGAAACAAATGAAAGAGGCTTGAGATTCCTGGAGTTTGCCAGTAACAACAGTCTCCAGCTAGTGAATACACTTGGCCAACATAAAAAATCCAGAAGATTGACATGGCATAGCCCAAATGGTGAACACCACAACCAAATAGATTACATCATGGTGAAGAGACGATTTAGGTCTATTGTAAACATGCACGGCACAAAGCTTTCCAGGAGCGGACATAGGGAGTGACCATGATCTTGTAATGATGACATTCCGACTCCGTCTGAAAAACATTCACAAGCAGAACAACATCAGGATCAAGTTTGACCTCGAGAAGCTGAAAGATCCAGAGGTAGCAGACATTTTTCAGGCAAGGATAGGGGGGAAGTTCGCAGCACTCGCTCTGATAGACTCAGATGATATGGATATAGATACCTAGATGGATGGTTTCAACACAGCAGTGACTAAAACAGCAAGCAAACTTCTTGGCAAACATTGACAAGTAAAAAAACCTTGGGTCGCACCTAACACCCTACAACTATGCCATAAACGTAGAGAGTTGAAGTAAAAGGAAAATGAAACAGAAGAAAGAGCTGAACAATATAAGGCACTCAACAAAAGAATCAGAAAGTCCATCACTGAAAAAAGGAGAAATGGATTGGAGAACAGTGCAAGAACATTCTAGAAAACATCAAGAAAAATAACGGCAAGAAAGCATTTCAACAGGTGAAAGACCTGACTGGCACAAAACAGGGAAGAAACTCAACGATCCAAGACAAAAATGGGTAGTGCCTCACTGATGACTAGGAAGTTCTGAACAGATGGACAGAATACTGCTCCGACCTGTATAACTACAAGAACACAGGAGATCCAGAAGTCCTCAATGTTTCCACAAGCACAGATACAGACAGTCACCCTATCCTCCAAGAGGAAGTGGAAACAGCAGTCAGATCGCTGAAAAGGGGAAAGTCAACAGGGGCTGACAACATTCCAGCTGAGCTGGTTCAAGCTGGAGGGGAAGCCACGATCAATGCTCTACTAAAAATCTGCAACAAGATCTGGCAGACAGGAAAATGGCCAACACCATGGAGACAGTAACTCATCATCACCCACCCAAAGAAAGGAAATCTCCAACAGTGCCAGAATTACAGCACTATCAGCTTCATATGCCACCCAAGCAAAGACATGTTGAAGATTATATTGAACAAACTGAAACCACAAGCAGAAGCCATCATTGCTGAGGAACAAGCAGGTTTCGGAGCAGGGTGTAGCACAACTGAACAGATATTCAACCTCAGAATACTCTGTGATTGGTACCTTCAACACCAACAGACCTCTATCATGTATTTATTGATTTTAAGAAGGCATTTGACAGGGTGTGGCATGCAGCTTTGTGGGCAACCATGAATTTGTACAGCATCAATGTAAACCTGATCAGTCATCAAAGAGCTGTACAACAAGGCTACCAGTGCAGTGTACTACAACAGCAACATTGGAGAATGGTTTTGAACAAAGGTTGGAATAATAATAATAATGATAATAATAATAATTAAAAAAAAAAAAGAAGGCTTATATAGCGCGAATTCCCCAAAAACATGGGCTCACCGCGCTGTACAATCAAATCAATTTAAATAGGTTATAAATGAACGTGGAAAATTTGACTAGCACAAAAAATAAGGGGAAAAAGGCATAAAAAATAAGGCAGTGCTGTCTACTCTCACCCACTCCTTTCAACATCTTCCTTGAGAAAATCATGGCTGATGCACTGGAACACCAGAAAGGATCAGTCAGCATTGGTGGCAGAACGATTACAAACCTCCGCTTCCCAGATGGTATTGACGGACTAGCAGGATCAGAACAAGAGCTCGCCAAACTAAGAGAACACATGAATAAGGCCTTTAAAACACACGGCATGGAAATCAGTGCAGAGAAGACCAAACTGATGACCAATAACCAGGCATCAGCACTGATATCAGTGTCAATGACCAGAAGATGGTTGTCAAGTTTTCAGGGGTGCCCCCACGGTCGCCAGACTAAGGGATAGATAGATAGATAGATAGATATATAGATAGACCTAGACTGGAAAAGCTTAAAGTACTTGGGAGCTGTAGGTAGTATACAGGATTGCACAAGCAATAACAGTACTGTCAAAACTGAACAATATCTGGAAAGATATACATTTTTCACTCAACTCCAAGATCAGACTAATGCACTTCCCTGTCATATTTACATTCCTGTATGCCTGTGAATTTGGACCCTGACTGCAGATTTGGAGAGAAGAGCACAGGCGGTGGAGATTAGATGCTTCCAGAGACTCCTTGGCAACTCCTACAGAGACCACATAAGCAACCTAACTGAATGCAGCAAACCGTTGGTCCCTACGAAAACCTTTTATCAATCGTAAAG
>CM060346.1:35622020-35629520 GCA_030674155.1 Stramonita haemastoma | reverse complement strand
TGAGAAAGGCAGAGCAGAGAGAGGAATGGAGGGAACTGGTTGTCAAGTCTTCAGGGTGCCCCCACGGTCGCCAGACTAATAAATAGATAGATAGATAGATAGATAGATAGATAGATAGATAGATAGATAGATAGATAGATAAATAGATAGACAGATAACAGACAGAAGATAGATAGATAGAAGATAGAAGATATGATAGATAGATAGATAGATAGATAGATAGATAGATAGACAGATAGACAGATAGATAGAAGATAGATAGATAGATAGATAGATAGATAGATAGATAGATAGATAGATAGATAGATAGATAGATAGATAGAAGATAGATAGATAGATAGATAGACAGCAAGTCATGACAGATTTCTTGGCATGAAATGTAGGCCATAATTATATTGTTCCGTGAGATTGTTGATTGTTTGTTATTATTGTCTGTCAGGAGCGCCAGGCCTAACCGAGCACTTGTCCAGCCCAGCCCACAACAAGCTTCGGCCCTTCCTCCTCCGGGATACTGACTGCTGCTTCCTGCCATTGTCTGGTGTTGTGTTTGTTGTGTTGTGTTGTGTTGTGTTGTGTTGTGTTGTGTTGTTGTGTTGTGTTGGTGTGTGTGTGTTGTATTGTATTGTTTGTGATGTATCGTATCATATTGTATTGTATTTTGTAATCTTGTATTGTGTCGTGTTGTGTTGTGTTGTGTTGCATCGTATCGTATTGTTTTGTATTGTGCTGTATTGTGTTGTGTTGTGTTGTATTGTGTTGTATTTTTGTGAAGTGTAGTGTATTGTGTTGTGATGTATTGTGTTGTGTTGTATTGTATTGTGTTGTGTTGTGTTGTATTGTGTTGTGTTGTGCTGTATTATATCGTATTGTGTTGTATTGTGTTGCCTTGTATTGTATTGTGTTGTGTTGCATCGTGTCGTATCGTATTGTATTGTGTACCACTGAAAGTCGAAGTAGAGTGCTCTCCGTGAAATTCGGGCTGCTCTCTTCCCAGGGGAGAGCACGTCGCCACAAGAGCAGCGCTACCCCACACCACCCACCCACTCTTTTTTTCTTCTCCTGCCTGCATATGTATTTTATTTCCTATCAGGGTGGCTTTTTTCTACACAAAACTGTCAGGGGCAGTTTTTTGTTGTTGCCATGGGTTCTTTTACGTAGTTTAAATGCGTATTTGCAATCGGACCTCATTTTAGCGTCTCAACGAAAGACTAGCGCACGGTCTAGTAGAAGGGGGAAAAGATTCGGGCACTGATCACTGTCAACGGGGACTGAAAAACAAGTATTCAGCATTGAATTAATACCACAAAAATACACAAACAATACAGAAAATGCTAGAAGCATCTTCAGTCAACTCTCTCTCTCCTCTCTCTCTCTCTCTCTCTCCTCTCTCTCTCTCTCTCTCCTCTCTCTCTCTCTCTCTCTCTCTCTCTCTCTCTCTCTTCTCCTCTCTCTCTCTCTCTCCTCTACCAGTTAAAAAAATAAATGTTTTCTCTTTTTTCTCCTTCATGTGTGTGTGTGTGTGTGTGTGTGTGTGTGTGTGTGTGTGTGTGTGTGTGTGTGTGTGTGTGTGTGTGTGTGTGTGTGTGTGTGAGAGAGAGAGACAGAGACAGAGAGAGAGAGAGACAGGGGGGGGGGCTTTATTCTTCCCCCACTGTGTGCTCGGTCTATCCATACCACCTGCCATCACTGCCCTACCTCACGGAAGTCTATTTTTTGTTTAGTTTTGCTTCTGGGAAACTGTTCAACGGACTATGATAAAATTGGGTAATGTCCCTGATTGATTCGTACTCTTTTAAGAATAAACATATTTAAGGCAGACATTTTTGCTTTGATTTTGAGAAAATAATGAACTAAGTAAAAACTGTAAAATATGTTGGTAAATATTACGACTGTTGTGTAGTCACTCTAGCGCTTTTTTTTTTTCAATTTTTGGATGGTTTTCTTTGGTTTAGAGATATTTAAAAAAAAAAACCCACACTTTTGGGGAAGAACATGTACTAATGAAAAGTGTAAACTGTGTCTGATGTACATAAGTCTGCAATGTGTATAAATTTGAAGAGATTTTTTTTCTATAAAAGTTAACAAAACGAAAAGTTGGCAATTTGCTGTTATTATTCTAATGCCTATCATTTTAGCACAGAATCAAGGGAGAAAGAAAATCTATCTCCATGCAAACTTCGAAGGCTCTAGCTTAAACATGAAAGAAAATAGGGTGTAGAAACAGACCGCAACTTGGCGTTTTCAGATATACTCCACGTGCAGGAAATATTGTCAGCCTACCTTGCAGCCTCCTGGCCGCCAGCCTGGTAGGAATCCTCTTGTTCAGCCTGCTAGCTCCTCCTCTCTGCCAAGCCTCCGAGTCTCCTCTTCTTCCTGCTGTGATCCTTGGAATTCAGCGGAGCCTGTCTCTGTGCTGTCATTATGCGCAAAGCATCTTTGTCAGCAAAGAATGAAGCCGAGGAATGCCCAACACTCATGTTCATATTGCGCAAAATATCCCCCAGTCTGGCACAGCCATCACTGAAGGTAACAACTGCTACAGTCACTGCAGTTTCAACGACACTCCTGCCAGTGTTTTGTTTGAGGCAAAAGGCTGTTGACGCTTTCATTCGCATTCTGTGTATATCCTTTCAGGCATTTACGCAGAAGTTTAGTTCTTGCCAAGTCTGTGAAAATTGGCTTGTGAACCTCCTCCATAGCTGCTTGTGGTCAAGTGCTGGAATGTGTGCAGTCCCTTCTCGCTCCTGCTGCCTCTGCTCTTCGTTGCCACACCACCTGTCCACTCTGGTTCAAGTCTGCATGGTCTCCTTCAATACACCTCACCGCAAAAGCGGATCGTCTGTTCGCTGATTATGATTTAGACAGTTTGCATTCCCCTCTGAGATAACTGGACATAAGGGGAAAGACTCTTGCTTATCATATTTCTTCATTTGTCTACATGAAAGCAAACTTGCTACCCAGCCCCTTCTGTTCATCTTCATAAAGTTTCACATCACTATGGCAGAACTTATAAGACAACTACGACATAATGTGGTTGAAAATAGTAACGGTAAAGGTGTCCCATAACCTATGTGGTTGTAGGGGAGCGAGGCATCAGAGACCTCAGCTTCTCAAGGGGCCAGCATATTGTACGACAGTTGCACCACACATACCCAAAACAAAAGAAAACTAAACCAAAACAAAACAGCAAAGAGAAGAGACATTGTAAGACAGTGGTTCAGAAGTGACGTACCATGCATCACCCCCTTTAACTCTGGCTACATTGCCAAGAGCGGTTGTTGACTCATGATGGCGATGGGGTATGCTGGAGTCAGCAATCATCAGGTGTTGCTGACCATCCGTCAGGGCCCTGACCGGTGCTGCTGGACAGCGGACGTTAAGGGGTCACGATCTCCAGAGCTTTGTGTAAAGGTAAGGAAGAGTAAGGGGGAGAGGGGTAGAAGGGGAGAGGGGGGAGTTAGAGAGGATGAGCGTGGATCTGATAGACTTAGTTACTGATGGTGGTCGGGCCTTAGTCCTTGTGTGTGACTGACTGTTTACCTGTCTCTGGTGTCTGTCTGTGCTGCTGGTGTTGTCTGACCGTCGTGTTTCAGTGTTGGTTTGTCTGCCTGTGTTTGTCTCTCTCTGCTTCCTTCACATTGTCTGTCTGTCTGTCTTTTTGTCTGTCTTGTCTCCTTGTTCCTCTGTCTGTCTGTCTGTCTGCCTCATGGCATTATTCATGATAAAGGGTGGGGACTGGATGTAAAAAAAAAAAGCATATGAATGTTTTTATTCAATTTCCTCGAAATAAAAGAATTTGATCGATTGATGAACTGATTGATCTCTCAACCGAGCATGCAGTCATCAGAGCACGTGAACGTGTGTATGTGTTCATATTATTTGTTTGTTTGTTTTTTTTGGGTTTTTTTAATAATCCAAATATACATTACATTTCAAATGATAGCAACATTTGCAATAAACCAAATATATACTACATTCCAAACTATTAAAACTTTCCAATTGAATTAATCGTATACTACTAAGTGATTCAAACATTCAAAATTAATGTACATTGCATTCTAAATGATTTGAACATTGCAAATGAGCCAAGTTATAATGTTCTCCAAAAGAAACAAAACAAACAAACAACAACAACAAAACAAAAACAAAAAACAAAAACAAAAACAAAACAAACAAAAAACAAAACAAAAAACAAACAAAACAACAAAAAAAAAAACAAAGATTTTTACTATTTGTTTGCATGACATAGAGTAACAATTTGCAATGTATTCAGAGTATGGATATAACAAAATAGATAGAACCAAACAAACATCGAAAAAAAGAAAAAAAAAGAGAGAAAATAAAAGAGAGTACACAGATTACATTCGAGAATACCCCATGTGAATTTTCAGTTGTTTATTTGGGTTGTTTTTGGTTAGGGGTTTGGTTGTTGTTGTTGTTTTTGCTTCAATTTTTCGGCTTGATATTCCCGGAACAGCAGGCCTATGATGATTATTGGGCAGTAGTCTTGGTTGTAGTTAAACCAGTGATAGCAGCAGCAGCAGCAGTAGTGGTAGCGGCGGCGGAAGCAACTGCACTGGTAGCAATCATTGTAGTAGAAGTAGTAGTAGTAGTAGTAGTAGTAGTAGTAGTAGTTAGTAGTAGTAGTAGTAGTAGTAGTAGTGGGTAGTAGGTAGTGGTAGTGGTAGTGGTAGTGGTAGTGGTAGTTAGTAGTAGTAGTAGTGGTAGTAGTAGTAGTGGTAGTAGTAGTAGTAGTAGTAGTAGTAAGTAGTAGTAGTAGTAGTATAGTAGTATAGTAGTAGTAGTATCAGCAGCAGCAGCAGCAGCAGTAGGCAGTCGTAGTAGTAGCAGTAGCAGTAGCAGTGCAGCAGCAGCAGCAGTAGGAAGTAGAAGTAGTAGTAGTAGTAGTAGTAGTATAGTAGTAGTAGTAAGTAGAAGTAGAAGTAGAAGTAGATGCAGTAGCTGGTTTTCTAAAAAGTGTTAAAAAAATTTTAAAGGAAAAGAAGAATGAACACTTCAATGTACCAAAACAATACATACGAAAAACGCCATCCCTTTTTGTGGGCTCCCCACCAAACACTGCAGAATGGACAGCCTGAGCTCATCCCAATGTTCACAGTATCATACCTGGTCTACTGTCAAGTCGGAGTATGGCTGCCTATATGGCGAGGTATTTCAAAACAGTCATACACGCAAACTTCTCACCCAGTGCACTTCCTATCTCACAGTGATTCCCAGGTGGGATGAGTGAATCAGAGTACATATTCTGGGTGACAGACCCTCAGAGTGTTAAGCTGTGGAACGCACAACAACAACGACAACAACTACCTGGTCACCAGAACAAAGCAGTACCGGCAAAATGTCATACAAAAGGGGACGGGACAGCCTGGTTGGTTAGAGCGTGTGGCATTGCACTCGTGACCTGCTGACCCGGGTTCCAATCCCGCTCAAGGTGATATTTCCCCCTGGGTTAACATCAGTACCCACTCCGCTCACCCCAAAAGTCCTTCGGATGAGACTATAAACTGAGATTCCGCGTGCAAACGCATGCAGAACATCTTGCACATAGATTAAATCCTGTTCCGCTTTTCGGAAGTGTAGGCTATTGTGTGCCGGTGGGAACGGATGACAAAATTTGCAAAATTGCATGCACACTGGAACTGGATATAAAAAGTACATGATTGCTTGTTCTCTTATCCTCGAAATAAAAGAAGGAATACAGAAATGCATGTTATGTTAACAAGAGCACATTAGATAGGCAGACAAAGGCACAGAGAAGGCAGAAAATAAGCCAGCAAGAGAGGTGATGGAAAGGCCAGGAAACAGGCGGAAAGAAGAAGAGGGATAGAAAAGGGGAAAGTTCCAGAAGGTGGTATGCTGGGGATGCTGACACAGCCCCTCACATCCCCACAGGAGAGGTCGAAAGCTGAATCTTCAATGTGTGTGTGTGTGTGTGTGTGTGTGTGTGTGTGTGTGTGTGTGTGTGTGTGTGTATGTGTGTGTGTCAAATCAAATCAAATCAAATTTTCATTTCCAGATGGTACTTTGAATAAGCATCGATTTGCTTTTTTTCCATCAAGCCATCTATCTTAAGAAAAGAAAAGAAAAAACAACAAAAAACAAAACAAAACAAAAAACAAAGCAGAAAATCCCTAGCACACAATAAAATCAAAAAAGAAAGAAAAGGGAAAAAACAAACAAACAAACAAAAAAACCAACAACAAACATTTCACCAACATTAATTAGCTAACATGATTTCAACAGCCTTAAAAATAGAATATGCCTATAGATAATACAAGCAACAACAATAACAACAAAAACAACCAAAAGAAAAAAAATCCCACTCAAAAGTCATACACACACACACCACACACACACACACACACACACACACACACACACACACACACACACACACACACACACACACACACACACACACACACACACACACACACACACACACACACACACACACACACACACGGTTTGCGCTCATCCACTCAGCACGTATACTCGTACGCACTTGCACACATTTAGAGTCTTTTAAAAAATTATATAGTGTCAAAAAACAGCTTATATCAGTTACATTGTCACCAAAAACCATTATTCAAGACTTAAAAAAAAGAATCCATGAAATGTCAATAAGCAATTTATGTCAGATTGCAATATCTCTATACTTCAGTTCATACTTTATAATTTTAGAAGGAAGATAAGGAAAAAACAACAAACGCAACAATACCTTATAATAATAATACCCATCACCACTGAGAGGAAATAACATATACGCTAACAAACATACAATCAAACAAAAGAAAAACAAACAAACAAAAAAAACCCAACAACAAAAAAACGAAAATCCCCCCCCAAAACCCAAACAAACTAACAAAAACAAACAAAAAACCCACACGGCACGTATGCGCGTACGCACATGCACACATTTAAAGTTTTTAAAAAAATCTTCTAGTGTCAAACAAACAGCTTATATCAGTTACAATGTCACCAATACCATTATCTAAGACTTAAAAAAAAGAATCCATGAAATGTCAATAAGCAACTTATGTCAGATTACAATATCTCCATACTTCAGCTGTGTGTGTGTGTGTGTGTGCGTGCGTGCGTGCGTGCGCGCGCGTGTGTGTGTGTGTGCGCCGGTGCGCGTGTGTGGTTTAGCAGCAGTATTGTAGTTAGTAGTAGTAGTAGTAGTAGTAGTAGTATAGTATAGTAGTAGTAGTAGTAGTAGTAGTAGTAGTAGTAGTAGTGTGGTGGTGGTAGTAGTAGTAGTAGTAGTCAGTAGTAGTAGTAGTAGTAGTAGTAGTAGTAGTAGTAGTAGTAGTAGTAGTGGTGGTGGTGGTGGTAGTAGTAGTAGTAGTAGCAGTAGTAGTAGTAGGGGGGTGGTGGTGGTGGTGGTGGTGGTGGTGGTGGTGGTGGTGGTGGTGGTAGTGTGCCTACCACACGTAGGTGTGTAGTGGGGTGTGTGTGTGTGTGTGTGTGTGTGTG
>CM060346.1:35609520-35617020 GCA_030674155.1 Stramonita haemastoma | reverse complement strand
TAGAAATACTATACTGTAACCCTCTAGAACCTGATAGTAGAAATACATGTATGAACTTTTTTTTTCATGCAGATTAGTTACAAAAATCATAAAAAGACGTTAAAAATAAAAAAATATTCAAAATCAATAAAACCATCAAAATGGTGTGTGTGCCATATATGACCCATCAGGTCTTAGAGGAACAAAATCCGTTTGTGCCATGTATGGAACATTGAGTCTGTTTGCCCTCATTTACTGTGATTCTGTCACAAATTTGAAAGCGATTTGTTTCTTTCTTCCTCAGGGGTATCTGTGTGTTTGTCTTAGGGTATAAAACTGCACAAAGAACTCCCTGTCTTTGTGCAAACACAGGAAGACATTGCACTTAGAGCAGGTAACCTGTCCCTTTGCTTGACAGTCTCTGTTTTTGCATCTCTGGCGTTCTCCCTCTTCCACTGTGGGAAATGCTCACAGCCATCAGACCAACATTGCTCACAGCAGCCTTCTGACCAACTTTGGGAGGAGGGGGAGCTGGGGACAGTGCAGTAGGGTGTCCACCCTCTTGTTGACACCAGTGGGACATCCACAATCATTCCCTGGACAATGCTCAGCTTCCTGGCTTTCACTGTGAGCAGTTCAGCATGACGCTAAGTTATACCACAAGCAGCAATGCCAGGGTGTGGTAGAAGATGTCTGGACATGATATACCAACTCCTTGACTTGATGGGCAAGTTGTACAGTGCTGACTGACAGGGAATCCAGAAGATCATCAACTCCACCTATAAACTTCTATTTGGTGTTTCGGTGGAATTGAATTCTTTCCATATGCTCGACAGCATTTGACTTCTTCACACACGAACATGCAAATAAGAAATAGATTCAATCAGAAACAGGAATAACATATAAAAAGGAAACAAATCACAACTGAAATGCTTGTTTTTATAGTTTGAAATACTATTCAGGGAACTTTTTCTTATCAATCCACATTCCAAGAGGTACATCTGATCATTATTTTAATTTTAAACAGCTTCAGAAAATAGGCAGCATAAAATCAAGCGTAGAAAATAATTTTTCTACTTTTTTTCACTTAATATTTTGTGCCAAATGTGGAACAAACAGGATGGATTACTTCCCTTGAGTACTTCATGAAAGACGGGATGTGCCATATATGGCATACTGACTTCAAGCGATCATAAGGGGACCATGAAAACTAAACACAGGCCATCCTTTCTCAACTCCCCTCCCAAACACACCAGCTGTAAGAAAAACAAGCCAGGACTGGAGGCAACCCTCTCATGTTGATATAAAGAGGGGTGACAGTTGACCCCTAGTAACCTCCGGCTGACCTGGCAGGGTTAGGTAGGTGATAACAGGTAGTGGTCTGGAAGTCTTCACTCTGAATGAGTGAGTGGTTTAGTGGTGCAAAATGAGCTGGACATTCCCTACTATCGCTTGAATCAGCTTAATGTACTCCCCCAGTAACCTGGGCTTTGTACAGAGCACTCAAAGATTTGTGTTCCATATATGACCCATTGGGTGCTAGAGGGAGAAGAAACTCCACATGCCCCATCTCAACTCTGCTCAACTGTCTCCATCACGGCTGTCGTCCACAGCAGCTCCGCCAATGCCGCCAGGTTCACCTCTTTGGGGGATCGGTGGTGGAGAGGTAACGCACTGCCTAGAAAGCAAAACATCCGCGTTGGAAGTGTGCCCTAAACTGTTCCCGATCCATTAGACCATGAGTGGTGGTCTGGGTGCTAGTCTTTCAGATGAGATGATAAACCGAAATCCCGTGTGTTACATAAAACCATTTAGCGCACGTAAATGAACTCACGGCAACAAGAGGCTGGTCTCTGGTGGAATTCTGTAGAAAAAAAAAGCCACTCTGATAGGGAAATAGATACAATTGCAGACAGGAAAAGACACAAAAATTGGGTGGCACTGTATTTGTGGTGATAAGCTCTCCCCAGGATGAGCATCCATGCGCAGAGAAATCTACCATGTCTTAAAGTGGTATAAAATAGAACAATACAATAAACTAAATCTTTCTCTGTCTCTGCTGAGTTCTACGATTTCCTGTATTCCTCCCAGACCACTGATCTCAGTGATGTCGGCAATGTAGGATGCTGGTGGTCTGCCTCTTTTCCTTCTGCCCTTAACCTTACCTTGAACTACTGTCCTCATCGGATGTCCGTGTGTCATCCAGATCTGGCAATTGTTTGAAATTCGATTGAAAGACTTTAAAGTGCACTGGGCAAGGCTCGTGTTTTTGCTTTTCTCTGGGAAAAAGGGCTGAGAATTGACAAAGAAGGCAGAAAAAAATAAGGAGGAGGTGACAGGAAGAAAAGAAACCAGGCAGAAACAAAGAGAGGGATAGAAAAGAGGGAATTCCTAGCACAGAGGGTTTTTTTCCAGTAGATGTGCCATTTATACTGAGGGTCCTCCCCTTATCTCTACAGGGAAACTATTTCAAATCATTGTTCAACTTTGTGTGCTCATATGGGTGTGGGCAGGGGGTTCTTGAAAGATGGATTGAAAACTGAAGGAACTTTCATATTGTAGAGTCATGTTCAACCCTAAGAAAATGTTCCAAAGAGTTTAGAGCCACTTTTAGAGCTTCCTAATGCCCCCTGGTGTAAGCTTTCTAGAACCTTTTGTGACTCACTCATATAATATTTTGTATTATTTTCTTACTTTTTCTTTTGTTTTGGTTTTGTTTGGGCAATAAGGGGGCCAAGTTAGCAAGTTAGCAAGTACTGATTACGTGTTCTTCCATACATGTTTGCCTTTGCCTGATTGGGCGTTGCTGGGTAGTGTTAACTTGATTCCCATTGGCTAAGAGGTGTGCATGCAGTATGTGCAGTTTGGGGGGCGGGGCCAGAAGACAATTATTATGGTGGACTGTTTCTCTCTTGCTGTCTCAGCTTAATTATTTTCACCCCCATCCCCCCCCCCCCCCAAAAAAAAAAAAAAAAGAAGAAGAAAAAATACAGTACTGCCTTTTTGTGGCTGTTGTCTCCTGTCTGTTTTTGTTAACCTCTGTATGTTTGTCTGTCTCTGTCTGTCTCTCCTCTCTCTCTCTCTGTCTCTCTGTCTCTCTCTCCTCCTCCTCCTCCTCCTCCTCTCCTCCTCCTCCTTCTTCTTCTTCTTCTTCTTCTTCTTCTTCTTCTTCTTCTCTGTCTCCTCCTCTCCCACCCACTTTCTTCCATCCCCTCTCTTCCCTAATTATTCCTTCCTCTCCCCCTCCCTCCTTTATTTCTGATCCTCCCAATCTCCATACCTACCTTCTTCCCCCACCCCCACCTCCACCCCTACATCCCCTCACCCCCTAAGGTGTATAAAACAGGGGTTTGGGCCCAGGGTCCCCACATCCTGCTGCCTTCAACAGACTGGTAAGGTAACTGCTTCTCTATTGGGACCAGTGTCCCCCCTCTCTCTCTCTCTCTCTCCCTCTCTCTCTTCTCTCTCTCTCTCTCTCTCTCTCTCTCTCTACTATGGATCAAATGTTTAGGCTACTTTTGTTTGCACAGAACTAGTTTGCTCATAACTATAAGCCCTATGTAGCATTTATTGACTTTGAAACAGCATTTGATTCTGTTGATTAAAAACTAAGTCTTGTTTTAGCCTTTTCTCCTTTAAAATATGGATTGAAAATAAGTTATAAGGATGTTTGATAGTTGTCTATCAGAATGTAAGAAGAAGAATTAGATGCAGAGCTAAACTGACTGACATGACTGAAGTGCACCACTGGAATTAAACAGGGGAATGTATGTAGCCTTTTTGTGTTCTGTTTTAATTGTTAGCCATAGAAGTCACTACTGGTTGTAAACATGGTGTCACTTCCCCCAAAGATGTCACAGAACTGTTTCTTCTCCTGCTTGCTGATGATGCTATCTGAAACAGTAGTTGGCTTTCAAAAGTAGTGAAATATCTTAAGCAGTACTGCATCAACATTTAGTCCTAGGAAAATCAGAATAAGAATAGTATTGTTGCCTTTAGAAAAGGTGGTGATTTAGCTGCACATATAAATGGTTTTACAATGGAACAATCGTGCTGTATAGATATTTAGGAATATGTTTTTATCTACAAAGCTTTGTTTTACATCTACATGTTAAAAAAAATGGCAAGTCAAGGTAATCAAAGCTTATTTGTTCTGAAAAAATGAGAAAACTGAATGACAGTTCCTTTGACTTGCTTCTTAAGATATTTGATGCACAAACACATCTCATTGTCTTATGGTGAAATTTGGGGTTGGATGCAGCTGCAACACATTGTGAATCAGTACAGCGTTTTGCTTAAGAGCAGTTATGAGGTCTGGACAGATGTGGACATGCATCCAATGATCTTGTGTATAATGAAACCACTAGATATCTTCTCTATGTTGATTCTGTTTTAAGATGCAATGGATAAGAGTTTGAGATTGTGCCTGTGGATGAAAGCAAGCTACCCTTTAAGTTTGACAAGGTGCTTTATGATTTAAATGTTAAGGGGAAATAATTAGGTTACACAAATACCTACCTGTCTTTTTATGTGAACTTGGTTTTGAATTTGTTTGGCTAAATCAAGGTGTCAGTAAATGTAAAGTGTTTGATTTTTTAGACAAACGGTAATTGACTGCCAATGGCAGCAATGGAGTGATCATAAACAAAGCAGTGAAAATAGCCAATGTCTGGACAGTTTCTAAATTCATATGATGTCAGACCTTATTGAAGTTTGATATGGGCATAGATCTAAAGAGAATTATTTCTACTTTAAGACTTGGTGTATCAGATACAAAAGTTCATGAATTTAGGTACATAGAACATGATGTTGATGGCCACAGGTTGCTAAGCCCTTTATGTAAGCCAGCACTGGAGGATGGGGTGTATTTTGTGTTACGTTGTCCTGTATTAGAGACTGGTATGAAGAAAGAATCAGGTCCCCCATATGATATAGTAGACAGCCTAATGATTAGTGATGTAGACTCTTGTTACTCATGCCTGTAGTGTAGTTATTATCCTGAGGTCTTGCACAGTCTGGCGTTATGCTTGTGCAAAGTCTTTGAATAAGGAATGCATGGGTATTATAAGTGATAGCTCTGTAACTGTTTGCTGCATGTTGATTTTTTTGTTGTTGGTGGGGCTGTAGCTTTTACTAGTCACTTATTGGCGTTGGCATTCTGTCTACAGAAGTCTTGGTCAACTGCAGATTGTCGGTCAGTTCCTTGGACATCACTAGATACCAGGGCATCATGAAGATTCTTGTGGCCCTCTGCCTACTGTCTGTGACAGGTGAGTGGTTACATAATTATATATATATTATATTATAAAATATACATATATATATATATATGATTGTCTGTTTCTGACTGTGTCTCTTTGTTTCTATCTCTGTCTCTCTCTCTGTAAAGTTTTTTTTCTATCTGTAGCTGTTTCTATGGGTTCTCTTTTTCTCTTTTCTGTGTTTGTGTGTCTGTCTCTATCTGTCTCTGCCTTTCTCTGTCTGTCTGTCTGTCTGTCTGTCTGTCTGTCTGTCTGTCTGTCTGTCTATCTGTCTGTCTGTCTGTCTGTCTGTCTGTCTGTCTGTCTGTCTGTCTGTCTGTCCTCTCTCTCTCTCTCTCTCTCTCTCTCTCTCTTCTCTCTCTCTCTCTCTCTCTCTCTCTCTCTCTCTCTCTCTCTCTCTTACATTAGTAACTAAATTCTTTTTCTTCTTCGTAGTCGTCCTTGAACGCTCACACAGCAACTGTTGTTGTCTGTTATATGAGCGAAAATGCGTCACACTGCCGTTAAGCGCCTGACAAGTCAGGCCCAGCGCATCCGACTTCGGCATAAGAGAGAGAGAGAATGCTATCTTTAAAGTCTTCCTGGGGAAAAAAACGCAGAAGAATGCACCAAGAAGGCAGAAAAGAGACAGGAGGAGATGACAGGAAGAAAAGGAACAAGAAAGGGATGACAGGAAGAGGAAGAACAACGCAGAAATAAAGAGAGGAATAGAAAAGAGGGAGTTCCTAGCACAGATTATTCAGAAGGGTCCTATTTATACTGACAGGACCCCCCCCCCAACTCCCCCGGTATCCCCACGGGGGACAATACAACACAATCCAATACAATACAATGCAACACAACGCAATATAATGCAGTACAACACAACTCAACACAACTCAACACGACTCAATACAACACAATACAGTGTAATGAGAATACGATACAACACAGCACAGTCAATTACAGTATGATAAATATTTCTACTGTCTTTCTCGACCTCATTAAAAAAATCTCTTTCTTCCTCTTTCTCACTGTCTTTGTTCAACTGGTTTGTTTCAGTTTGGATTGGAAATGCTCAAGACGCGGTAAGCACAGTCTGTTATGTTGTTGATGTTGTTGCTATCTGTTTTATATGGGTTTTTTTGTGTTTTTTTTGCTGCCTCATCTTCTGTGACCTTCCTGTCCTGCTGTTTCCACGCCGCTCATTTCAATCTCCCCGCCACAGCCATACCCCAGGTTCGTTATGTCTCATCCTCAGGGTTGGAAGTCCACAGGGAGCCCATCAATATTAGGCCGCTGTGGAGCCACCAGCCAAAGGGCCCCAGTACTTCTGCTGGGTCACTTTGGTGGTGTTCAGTGGTGCCAGTTCTGAGGTAACATATGCAGGACACCACCTACTAAGCCCCCAGCTAAAGACAGTATTAGCTCAGTTGCGGAGCCAGACTGAGTGAGTCACCCACCTGAAGTGGCGACCACCACAACGTCCCTCCAACGACCATCCCCCATGAACCTCCAACCCGAAAGGCTTTGACACAAACTCACCACAGGTACAGAAGCGTATGGGGAAACCGAATCTGAGGTCACCATGAGACCAGAGCAACTGTGGCCATTGAATCAGAGGCAATTTTATTTCAATTGCATGATGATCAATGATAATGGGGATAACATAATGAAACCGCATGTGCTTTGAGACTCCTTGACAGGGTTGTACTCTACGCTTACTATCGTAATATATCCCACCATCAACCGGGCCCGAGAGATACATACACCTGCAGTGTTGGTCAGGTAATATAAGCAACACTCTTAAATTCGCATCCGTAAAGTGGATGAAGCTCGACTGTGTGGTCCCAGTCTCCCCACTGAGCCCACAGCACACTCACTCTGGGTAAGAGCTGGCCAGAGTCAGAAAAATTCCTATGACTCTGATGGGAATCGAACCTGCGGTCTTCCAGTCCGTAACTCTGGCGCTAACCACTGTGCAAAGGCTGTTGCTGTTATAGTTACTATTGTCATTGTTCTTGCTGTTGTTGTTATTGTTAATTGTTGTGGCTGCTGCTTCCAGTGTATTGTTGCAATTGTTGCTGCTGGTGTTGTGGTTGCTGTTGCTGTTGGGTGTTGCTGTCTTTCTTTTGTTCTCTCTCTGTCTCTGTCTCTCTCACTGTCTCTGTCTGTCTGTCTGTCTGTCTGTTTGTCTGTGTGTGTGTGTGTGTGTGTGTGTGTGTGTGTGTGTGTGTGTGTGTGTGTGTCTCTCTCTCTCTCTCTCTCTCTCTCTCTCTCT
>CM060346.1:35552020-35604520 GCA_030674155.1 Stramonita haemastoma | reverse complement strand
GGAGCAAGATGTCAGAGACCTCAGCTTCTCTGGGGGCCAGCATATTGAGGGCGGCGCCCATCTCTGAACCCTCGCTGCTTTACCTTCCATGTCCTTAAGGAGGGCAGGTACCCATTTCCAGCTGGGTGAACTGGGGGACTGTACTGAAGCTAAGGCGCGAAAAACGGTCACCCATCCGCTTAGTACCCAGGCTCGATCTGTTTAGCCTTAGTGTGGGGAAAGCGAATGCTCTGACCACGGAGCTATCCCGTCCCTTAATTAATTAAATTAATGACAGTAAATTCATTAAATCGTTTACATAAATTGATCGTGTGCAAACACTACTACTCTACGATAAGTTTAAGATAGGAAATCAGTGTGTCTTTAGATTGGATTTGAACGGGTCAAATGATGGATTTGGGGCGAAGGGAGAGAGTAGAGGGAGGTGATTGGGTGATTGCAGAGAGATGGGGCAGAAAATTTAATAGTGACCGATCTGACCACTGTGACTTTGCCCCACAGAGCCTACACCAACTGGCCTCCTTACGAGAAGGGGGAGCCTTGCGACCACTGCCCCGACCACTGCGGCACTGTCAATGGGAAGAAAATCTGCCGTACGTTGTGCTTTTGCTTTCTTTTGCTTTTTCGTGTTTCGTTCCTTGGCTAGAGCTCCAAGGTTCAGCAAATGGTAAGATCAATGCGTATACAACTGATCCCTCCCCCCCCCCCCCTCCACACACACTCACACCATTTTAGGTAGTCATCTTCCGACTTCGGGGATGGTGTCTAAACACGACACGTATGTGTGTGTGTGTGTGTGTGTGTGTGTGTGTGTGTGTGTGTGTGTGTGTGTGTGTGTAAATTTCTCGCACATAGGCAGCCATGCTCATGACTTCAGAGGATTTTGCTTTTTTTTATCTGCATTTGCAGGAGCCAGCACAGGTTGTCACGTGCTGTGAAATCTGTCGCACAGTCATAGGCGGCCATGTTCTGACTTCCTTGTTGCTGACTGTTCTAGTTCTTGTTGTTAGACTGTCATGGTCCTTGTTGTTAACTGTCATGGTTCTTGTTGACTGTCATGGTTCTTGTTGTTAACTGTCATGGTTCTTGTTGTTGACTGTCATGATTCTTGTTGTTGACTGTCATGGTTCTTGTTGTTGTTGACTGCCATAGTTCTTCTTGCTGTTGACTGTCCTAGTTGTTGCTGTTGTTGACTGTCCTAGTTGTTGCTGTTGTTGACTGTCCTAGTTCTTGTTGTTGTTGACTGTCCTAGTTGTTGTGGTTGTTGACTGTCCTAATTGTTGTGGTTGTTGACTGTCCTAATTGTTGTGGTTGTTGACTGTCAACACTTTCAGAGTGCGAAAACCCTCCCTGCCGGCACGGCAATCTGGACCCCAAGACGTGCAAGTGCGTCTGTCACAAGCTGTACGCGGGGGACGCCTGTGAAAAACGTACGTGGTCACTGCAGTCTGCTTCCTTCTGTTGGTCCTCTCTGTCGTGGCTGCCTTCTTCTTCTTCTTTGCATTCTTCTTCTTCTTTGCATTCTTCTTTGCATTCTTCTTCTTCTTCTTCTTCTTTGCATTCTTCTTCTTCTTCTTTGCATTCTTCTTCTTCTTCTTTGCATTCTTCTTTGCATTCTTCTTTGCATTCTTCTTCTTTACATTCTTCTTCTTCTTTACCAAGAAAACATCAAAGAAGTCGACAAATTCACCTACCTGGGCAGTGTCGTTAGTAAAGATGGGGGAACGGACGAAGACATCAAGTGCCGAATAAATAAAGCACGTCATGCCTTCAACACCCTTCGCCCAATCTGGAGATCAACATCCCTCTCACTCCACAACAAGATCTGGATATTCAACACCAATGTCAAGTCGGTCCTACTGTATGGCTCAGAAACCTGGCGGGTGACAAAGACCAACACCCACAAACTCCAGACATTTACCAACAGATGTCTTAGGAACATCCTTGGTATCAGGTGGCCAGAAGTAGTCTCAAACGAAGAACTATGGGACAGGACCAGACACGCTCCAATTGACACGGAGATCAAGAAAAGGAAATGGGGATGGATCGGCCATACGCTCCGCAAGCCTGCTTCAGATGTCACCAGGCAGGCCCTTGACTGGAATCCACAAGGGAAGCGGAAAGTAGGCCGACCAAAACAGACCTGGCGCAGAAGCATTGAAGCAGAGACGAAAGCAGCCGGAATGACGTGGGCCGAGCTGAAGAGGATCTCCCAGAACCGAGTCCGTTGGAGGAGTGTTGTTGTGGCCCTATGTTCCCACGGGAATCCACAGGCATAAGTCAAGTCTTCTTCTTTGCATTCTTCTTCTTCGCATTCTTCTTCTTTGCATTCTTTGCATTATTTGCATTCTTCTTCTTCTTCTTCTTTCTAAGTGGTAAAACATTTAATCTGGCTTGTGTAATAGCAGCTCGAAAACAGTAAATATCTATAAAGTGGATGTATTGTTGTTGTTGTTGTTTTTACCAAAAATAGTGTTATCAAACTCCTTGAACGTCTTTTCACAAATTGTGATATTAGACGGGAATGAGAGAGAGAGAGAGAGAGAGAGAGAGAGAGAGAGAGAGAGAGAGAGAGAGAGAGAGAGAGAGAGACAGACAGACAGACAGACAGACAGACAGACAGACAGACAGACAGACAGACAGACAGACAGACAGACAGACAGAGACAGACAGACAGAGGGGGAAAGGGTGTGTGAAGGTCAGGGGAGGAGGGTGTAGTTGGTAATGTATGGAAGATGGAATTTCAGCGGATCAGTAGGGCCTACATGTGGACTGATGAAAAACCTTAACAATACTTAGCATTACTCTGTGTGTGTGCGCGCACGCGTGCGCGCGTTGCTCTCCACCCCAAAACAACAACAACAACAAACAAACAAACAAACAAAACAAACAAATGAAACAAAACTAATGTGCTGTCAGCCAGCTGTTCAAGGCTTTTTTGGAGATGGCTGACCCAACAAAGCGTGTAGGCTTGTCACCAACAACAACAGCAACACCACCAACAACAATAGCAGCAGCAACAACAAAACAACCAATTTTAATAAAGAAGCTGGTCATTTTCAGCCTTCTGCCCCAACAACACGGTGACGTACTACAGCTGGTGTCCCTGGCTGAACCCGGCGACTGACTGTGAAAGCAGCGCCTACAAGGAGTCCTGCCCCGTGCAGTGCAAACACGCCTTCTGCACGGTACACACACGGCCCGTCCCCACTTCGCTGTCTGTTCTCCTCTTTCCTCTTTCTCTTCAGTTCTCTTTCTGTTTGTCCTCTTCCTCCTCCTCTTCCTCTTCTTCTTCTTCGCTGCTCTCTTGTCTGTCTTTTTCCTTTTCTGCCTCTGTCTTTCTCTTCTGTTTTTCTTTCTTTTTCTTCTATTCTTCTTCTTTCTTTTCTTCTTTCTTTCTTCTTGTTCTTCCTGTTTTTCTTGTTCTTCTTGTTCTTCTTGTTCTTCTTCTTCTTCTTCTTCTTCTTCTTCTTCTTCTTCTTCTTCTCTCTCTCTCTCTCTCCTCTCTCTCTCTCTCTCTCTCTCTCTCTCTCTCTCTCTCTCTCTCTCTCTCTCTCTCTCTCTCTCTCTCTCTCTCTCTCCCTCTCTCTGTGCCAGTGTCAGCACGCTTTCTGCACGGTACAGTACCGCTCTGAATTCGGCATCTTTTCTCTTCTTCCGTTCTCTTTTCTTTTTTTTCCTTTTTTTTTTTTTGCTCTCCTCTTATATCTTCTCTTTTTTCCTTCTGTTTCTCTTTTAGTCTCTGTCTCTGTCTGTCTTTCTCTTCCTCCCTCTTCTCTATCTCTCTGTCTTCATTTTCTGATAACTCCCGAGGGCACAGCATTAAAACTTTACACACACACACACACACACACACACACACACACACACACACACACACACACACACACACACACACACACACACATGGGAAGATGGAAATATTCAGATAAATCATCATGTCAGATTTAACACCTTTTTTCACATATTATACCTGGTAATGTATTATCCTAAGCAAAGAAAGCTCCCTTGTTGATGCTAACCTGCACTGTTCATAATGCTTTGTTTCAGACGACTTCAACGTAAGATGATAACTAACCACCGCTGACATCGGGATGCAGACTTCAAAGGATACATGTAGACTTCAGCTACAGAACAGCTTTTTCTCCGATCCTGAATCTTTAAAACAGACTTCATCCATATAAAAAAAAATGCATTGTACTGTGACTTACAGTAGCAGTGTAACATGACTTTCAATTCTGTTCAATCGTCTGGAAACTCTCTGTCCCCTGACTTAACTGAAACTATCGTGTTGCTTTTACTTCTGATCAATGCTTCTGAATACTAAGATCGCTCTGCTCGCTCTGCTCTGCTCTGCTCTGCCATACTAGGCTAGGCTAGGCTAGGCTTTGCTATGCTATGCTATGTTATGCTGTAACTGCTGCTGATAATGTGTATCGGCCTCTCCATGTTTGTGTCAGTCATCCTTCACAAAATGAAATAAAACTGAGAATATCGCATGTCAACATTGAAGATTTGTTCAGTGTGTGTGTGTGTGTGTGTTGTGTGTGTGTGTGTGTGTGTGTGTGTGTGTGTGTGTGTGTGTGTGTGTGTGTGTGTCTCTCTCTCTCTCTCTCTCTCTCTCTCTCTCTCTCTCTCTCTCTCTCTCTCTCTCTCTCTCTCTCTCTCTCCGGTGGGAACAGATGACATTTACAAAACTGCATACACACGGGGACTGGATGAAAAAAGTACAAGAGTGCTTATTCCATTATCCTCGATATAAAAGAATAAATCAAATCAAATCAAATCAAATCAAATCTCTCTCTCTCTCTCTCTCTCTCTCTCTCTCTCTCTCTCTCTCTCTCTCTCTCTCTCTCTCTCTCTCTCTCTCTCTCTCTCTCTCTCTCTCTTCAGATGAGACTATAAACCGAGGTCCCTTGTGCAAACGCACACCGAACATCTTGCGCACATGTTAGAACCCGTTCTGCTTTTCAAAAGAGTAGGCCATTGAGTGCCAGTGGGAACGGATGACAAGATTGACAAAACTACATTACACACGGAGACCGGATGTAAAAAAGCACCGAAATGTTTATTCCATTTCCCTCGAAATAAAAGAATAGATAAAATCTCTCTCTCTCTCTCTCTCTCTCTCTCTCTCTCTCTCTCTCTCTCTCTCTCTCTCTCTCTCTCTCTCTCTCTCTCTCTCTCTCTCTCTCTCTCTCCACACACACACATACACACACATACACATTCGCTGAGTCAGTATGTGTGTGTATGTGTGTGTGTGTGTGTGTGTGCGTGCATGCGTGCGTGTGTGTCTGTGTGTGCGTGCACATGTGTGCGTGCGTGTGTGGGTGCGTGTTCCCAACAACTGACTTTCATCTTGAAGGTCTTGAAAAAAAACTGTCAATCAGAATGATCAGGAGTGAATTCACACATCTCCCACCCTCATCCTTTCTTCCAGTTTGACGGGGGAGAAAAAAAAACAAGCGAACTGAATGTGAAAGTCCTTCAGCTGAGACTCTACACCGAGACAACCCCCTCCACCGGTGTGCGAACGCATGCAAAACATCTCTCGCACACATTAAAAAACCTCTTCTGCCCTTCCGAAGAGTAGGCCATTGTGTGCTGGGAGGAACGGATGACAAACAAACAAACCAACCCAGCATGCACACAGGTGTCGTGTTTAGACACCATCCTCTCAGACGGAAAGCGCCTACTGAAATGAGGGGGGGGGGGGGGGGGGGGGGGGACCCGGTCGCAGGCGTACAAATGTCACCATTGGTAGTGAACCTCGGAGCTCTAGCCGAGCCGAGGAAGGAAGAAAAAAGAAAGACAGGAAAAAGACACACCCCAAACCAGTTAACAAACCCACCAACTGATATAGTTTTGTTTGGCTGGAAGTAAAATGAGCACTGATCTAGATATAATAACTTAGTAGAAGTTCCAAAAACACTCAAACAAAACCAAAAAAAAGTTCTAAAACGCTAACATCAGCAATTCAAAAACCCAAAAAATCATACAGCGACGCATTCATTTAGATACTGTGTTTGCCTTCCCTTTCCAAGAAGGGGTGGGGTGGGGGGTCTTGAATAAAAAAATGTGAGGACATAAAATTTTTTTTTAAAAAGCTAACAAAAAAATCCCGTCAACTAAATAAGTCAAAAACACACAAAAATCAATCAACAACGTACCAGTTCAGATGTTATGTCTGGCCACTGTGGAGGTCTTGAAATGAAATTGAACAGTGTCATTTTTTTTCTTTTTTTAAAAAAAAGTGTATCCAAAAGACAAAAAAAAACAACCAACCAACCAAACAAACCCACTAGAGTTATTCAAGAACCCACGGCACCAGTTCATTCAGTCTTTCGGATGAGACTATAAACTGAGGCCCCGTGCGCGAACGCACGCAGAATATCTTGCGCACACGTTAAAACCCCGTTCCACCTTTCGGAAGAGCAGGCCATTGTGTGCCAGTAGGAGCGGATAACGAAATTATGTTAAAAAAAAACAAAAACAAACCCAGCATGCACATGTGTGTGGTGTTTAGACACCATCCTTCCATCCTCGAGGAAAAATCGGGGAGTTGGAGTCCCCAGGGCGGCTCGGGCTGTATAAAATAATAATAAATAAATAAATAAATATAATATATATATATATTATATATATATATATATTATATATATATATATATATATATCACTCACTCACTCAGTCCCATGTCC
This sequence comes from Stramonita haemastoma, assembly GCA_030674155.1. Classification (NCBI taxonomy): domain Eukaryota; kingdom Metazoa; phylum Mollusca; class Gastropoda; order Neogastropoda; family Muricidae; genus Stramonita; species Stramonita haemastoma. Next base: position 35,597,816 of record CM060346.1, on the reverse strand, counting down.
CAAAGGACGTAGGGGGGACATGAGAGAAGACGCAACGGAGATCTTTTTCCATGCTTCACGATCCTGTGTGGCTAGTAGGAGGCGTTGCAGGGGTTGGGCAGTCCAGTCTTTGATGTTGTCAACCCATGATTTCTTTTGGCGGCCTCTTCTTCTCTTGCCCTCGACTGTTCCTTGCAAGATGGTTTTTGCTAGGGTGTTGTGTCTTGTGGTGTGACCAAACCACATCAGCTTTCTCCTCTTTATGGTGGAGAGCAAAGGCTCTTGGGGGCCCACACGCTTTTTTATTTCTTCTTTCACATAGTTATTGGTCTTGTGTTCTTTGTATGATATTTTGAGGAGTCTTCTGTGGCACTTGTTCTCGAATGCTTGGATTCTTCTCTCTAACTCTGCTGTCAGAGTCCATGATTCACAGCCATATAGGAGGATAGATATCACGAGGGATTTGTAGAGGTGGTATTTGGTGCAGAAGCTGATGTTGTTGCTTCTGATGATCCTCTGGAGTCTGACTAGAGCAGATGTTGCTGTTGCAATGCGAGCTTTCACCTCATTGTTTGATGTGCCATCTTTTGTTAGGATGGAGCCTAAGTATTTGAATTGGCTCACCTCTTCCAATATTTCTCCATTCATCTTTATTTCCGTGCTGTCATTACTCGTGCTGTTGACCATGATCTTCGATTTCTCTGTACTGACCTCCATGCCGTATGCGCTCGCTCGATCTGTTAGACTGTCTGTGAGGATTTGCAGTTCTTGTTTGCTGCTGCCATGAGGTCAATGTCATCTGCAAATCTGAGGTTGCAAAGGGGTCTTCCACCAATGGAGATGGAAGTGTGGTGGTTTTGCAGTGTCTCTGTCATGATGTTTTCGAGGAAGAGGTTGAAGAGTACAGGTGAGAGAAGGCAGCCCTGGCGGACTCCAACCGTGGTCTTGAAGAACTCGCCCCGTGATTGTTCATGAAAACTGCACTTCTTTCATTCTCGTACAGAGCCTTGATGACTTCAATTAGGCAGTTGTCAATGTTGAAGTGCCTGAGTACTTGCCAGAGGCCGTCATGCCATACCCTGTCAAAGGCCTTTTTGAAGTCTATAAAATTGTGGTACAAGTCTTTTTGGTGTTGGAGATGCTTCTCTATCAGAATTCTCAGGTTGAAAATTTGTTCCATTGTGCTGCGTTTTGGTCTAAAGCCCGCTTGTTCTTCTGCCAGGAGTTTTTCTGCTTGGTTTTTCAGTCAAAGTCATATATATAGTTGAAAGTCATATATATATATATATTAAATATATATATATACATACATACAGATTATATATATATATATATATATATAGATAGATAGATAGATAGATAGATAGATAGATAGATAGATAGATAGATAGATAGATAGATAGATAGATAGATAGATAGATAGAAAAAATGGGTAGGCGCGCTCTCCCCGGGGAGAGCAGCCCGAATATCAGGCACATAAATCTGCTCTGTGACATAAAGTGGTATAATTTTTTTTTTATGCTGCGTTTAGTTTTAGTAATCATCGTGCAGGTATTGAAATAAAGTTAGAGTAGCAATCCCCCCCCCCCCCCCCCCCCCCCCCCCCCCACACACACACACAAATCGAAGAAAAAAAAATTTTAATGTAAAAAAATAATAATAATTAAACGACGCACCAATTTAGATACTGTGTTTAGTTTTCCTTTCTGTCATGGGGGTTTTAAAAAAATCTGATAGCTAACCACAAATTGTTAGAATTGATTTAAATTAATACATAAATTGTTTAAAAAAAATAATGAAAAGCAAAAACCTTTTACAAATCCTTTCTCTTTCATGAAGTCATTGGAATAAAACTAAAAACCAATAAAAAAAAATATATTATAGGTTATATACTGAAAGAGAAATTCATTTCTCTTTTCTGCGTTGGGGGGGGGGGGGGGGGTGCGTAGTGCCAGGTCTTCTCCTGCGCTTGTCACTCTGCAGGAGGTCTGTCTGCTGGCCTCAGGCCTCACCTACACATTCCCACTTCAGAGCAGCTCATTTCGTTGCACAGGTTGCATGCTGGGTCTGTGTTTCCCCATGTAGGCCTATATATATAATACACATATGAAGGGATTAAGGGACTGGCAGGTCTGCACTTGAAGTTGACCTGGGAGATCGTAGAAATCCTCACTGTTAATTCACCAGATGCTGCCATCGGGATTTGAACCCACAACTTTATGAGCCCACGGGATTGAAAGATGTGAATTAAAAAAAAAAATCTATATATCTATATCTATATCTATATATATATCTATATCTATATCTATATCTATATCTATATATATCTATATATATATATATATATATATATATATATATTATATATATCTAAACGCTAGAAAATAACTCAGAAACCGCCACCACCACAGCAGCATAACAGCAGCAGCACAACAACATCATCACGGGACTTCATGACAAGAGGACTAGAATTCATTGGAGTTGCAGAAAGTAAGTGACATTGCAGAAAATAAGTGACAACCAACAACCATACTAAATACACATTTTTCATCTATCTGTATCGTGATTGAAGATGAATCTAAAAGACTAGCCAAGTATTAAGTAAAAAAAAAAAAAAAAAAAAAAAAGAAAGAAAGAAAAAAAGACAAAACAGCTGTGTGTGCTTAGGTCTTTGGCATCAAAGTAGTTGGGCTCCTACGTACACACGTAGAACAATAGACATTATAATGATCAGAACTTTGAACTCACTTATAACTTTCCCTTTGCAAGAAAGTGTCTCTGTTTTATACTATATTGTGGTTCATACAAGAATGATGATTATTTGCTTGAAATCGTTCCATTTTGTGTGCTTTGGAGTAAGGAGCTTTCTTCTTTTCTTGAGGCTATGGTAGTTTGGCTCCAATCGGAATCTGTGGATACGGGCTAGGCCTACACATAAGCCTAACCGGAAGTTAACCGACACGTTTCCGAGATGGCGGCCTACAGCAATTTTCGAAGTTGCAATCAAATTGAAGTAGAAAGGCAGGAACTGCGTGACGCAAGGAAGAAAGTATTGGAAAAGGTAACTAGGTCTACGCCACTAAGATTTTTGTGTAACTTGATATTTGATAAGTGCCTATAGATGTCCGTCCATCACGCTAGATTATAGAATTCACATTTTCTGGGAAGGCTAGCCTACCAAAGTCACATTTGCCCAGGTCCATTGTGTCGTAATCTTGACGATGAGGCGAAGGTTTCGAAAGTGTTGGAACTTTCCCCTCCATGTCTAGGCTAGGCTAAGACGCCATGACATCAGTCTGCGTTTCAGGGCTAGGCCTAGCCTAATGCCATGGGGTGTCTGGTGATGACAAACCCAGATTTGGAAGTATTGTGTTTTGGTAAGAAAAAACGATGGGGAACACTCGGAAAAGATTCAAATTATTTTATTTTATTTATTCTTTTATATCGAGGATAACAGAATAAGCAATCATGTGCTTTTTTCATCCGGTCCCGTGTGCATGCAGTTTTGTAAATATTGTCATCTGTTCCCAAATTCTTGTACGAGAGGGAAACCGTAAAATTCTGCAGACTTTCTTGTACACTGATAAGTGGATCATGTATCAACGTAGGCCTGGCCTATACTAGGCCTACAGCTGTAGGCTAAAAATGTATAGATCTCAGTAGGTCCCCTGAATAGGCCTATGGCCAAAATGATTTTGATTTTGAATCATTCTGAAGCACAGCCGATCAGTGTTTGTCAGTTTTGAGTATAGATGTTTCCTATTCTCTTAATATGTAAATTTTGTAAATCCAGCAAAAGTTGGGCATTGAAGTTAATATAATTCTAATACAATCTGGAGAAGCCCTTTGTTCAAATTGTTGGATTGAAAGTCTGGAGAGGTCTTGTTGAATTTTGGAAACAAAAGATTCAAAATCTACTGATTGATGATGTGGTGGTACTGGTACTGTGGTAGATTATGTAGAGGATTATGGAATAGTGCTTAATAAATAATACTACTAATAATAGGTTTGTATTGATTTGATTTTGAGCAAAAGTTTAGATTAGAAGTTGACCTTTAAGCTTTACATGGCTTTAGTTTAGGCTTTACTGGCTTTAGTTTAGTACAATGATATTGATTGATGCTTTTAGTGTTATAACTTATAGCCCTAAAGTTGCAAAACACTTTGACTGATTCAAAAAAATGTCAATCAAGAATCTTTTTCTTCAAAATACCAAAAGTTAGGGAATATTATTGGTATTAGACTATTACTATGAGCCTCAGCTATTAGTTTTACAAATTGTACTAATTACAATGATTGTTGCATAAAAATTAAACTGGACTTGATCCGTGATATTTTTTTTATAGTGCTCAACAAACAAAATGAGTGTTTTTGCTGAGCATGGGATAAATAGGATTGATTGATTACTCTGGCAGTAGTGGAGAGACCTGTATTGAACTTGAAGTAATTCTAACTGTGGCCTGTGAAGAGCCAGCTTAGTCTGCCCGGGCCCATAATTATTTACTTTGGACTTTAATTTGCTGTAAAACAAAGCAGCAAAACTCAATGGACTGCCTGGCCAAGACTGGCCTACAGGGAAGAGTACAGGGAGGGAGAGGCAGAGAGAGAAGAATGGGAAGGCAGCAGAGAGTGGACTGAGTGGAGCAACAAGCTGAGGAAAGCGGAGAACCAGGAGGAGTGGAGCCTGGAGAAACCGTTTCCATCAGCAAAATGTTGGGTAGTGTCCCTGCAGTTGACAGGACTATGGGATTGGTGAAGGTGAAGATGTTACGTATTGAAATATACACATGTATATCAAGTGCTGTGGTGATTTAAAGCTGAATCTTGTTTCTCCAGACAAGTGTAAGTTGTATTTTCAATTTACTCAAAATAATGGGATTTTTTTGGTATGTTTCAGGCTAAAGAGGATTACGAAAAGTCGGAGAGACGCAGGGAGAAAGCGCGGCAAGCAGGGGAGGGAACATGGATGCTGTCTTCCATCACAGAGCGCGTGGAGAAGGAACAGAAGGTTAGAATGCTAGATTGTGTTGGTGGGAATGTCAACGCTGTGTCTTAAAAATTTTACCTAGGTTTGGTCGGTTGCCTGCTTTTAGCAGAATGTATGTGTGTGTCTCTGTGTGTGTGTGGTGCGCAAGTAAGTGTGTGTGTGTTTGTGTGCACTCGCTTGCATGCATGCTTGTAAAGGTAACCATAACCTATGTCAGTACATGCAGGGTTCGCGATAACCGGTAATTGTCGGTATTTTACCGATTGTAAACAGGGAATACCGAAAATTTTCGAAGCAGCCGGTACCACGTACCGATTCTGTTTGCCTGTGACCGATTAGATTTCCGTCTCAAAAAAAAAAAGTCTGAAGTGATATTTTCTGACAGTCTGTCATGCGCCTGTACTGTGCTTACGCTCCTACTCCTTCCCACCCCTTCCGACGAACATCTTTGGCGCCAGCCTGATTAGCCTAGCACGCAGAACAGCAAGCTTTACTGTGAAAGAATAGAGCTTTGTGCTCTTCTCGGCATGACAGTGACTTCCATTCACAATGAGTAAATGGAGCCTACATTGATTTATTCTTTATTCTTTTAATCTTTTACATCGAGGATAATGGAATAAGCACTCCTTTGCTTTTTCACATCCAGTCCCCGTGTGTATGCAGTTTTGTAAATGTCATCTGTTCCCACCGGCACACGATGGCCTGCTCTTATGAAAAGCGGAGGGTCTATGACTATGAAATTGCGCATTGCTTTGAGAGAGAAGAGTCCAAAACTAAATCTAAATTGAACGAAAGATCTAGATGAGCACTAAGCATAGAAACAAGGAAGAGGAATATTAATACAAGTCACACGAATGATGCCATGCAAAACAACAGACTGACACAGACAGTGACACAGGCGCTAGAAAAAAATCCTATTTCCTGCGTGGCTTCGTGCCCAAGAAACGAGTGGCAGCAGCACGGCAGTCGAAGTCCGAGAGATTTGCGTTCAATTCAGATTTAGTTTTGCTGCCGAACAATCCCCCCCCCTCCCCCACCCTGAATAGTTTCGTTTTGTTCACAGTACGTACCGGATTTTATTTTCTGGGGACCGATTTTGGGGGAGTTGGTCAAGATATCTCTGAAATGACAACTCGCAGTACCGGTTTTAAAAAATCCTAGCGCGAACCTGTACATGGTCATAGGGGAGCGAGGCATCAGAGACCTCAGCTTCTCCAGAGGCCAGCATATTGAGGGCAGCGCCCATCTCCTCTCCCTCGCTGCTTTACCTTCCCTGACCCTAAAGAGGGCAGGTACCCATTTACAGCTGGATGAACTGGGAAGACTGTACTGAAGCCAAGGCATGCAAACGGTCACCCATCCAACTGGTAACCACGCTGGATGCTTCTGAAAACATTGGCTTGGGGAAAGCAAGTGCTCTGACCACTTAGCTATCCCATCCCCTGTTGTGTATGTATTTTTTTCAATATATAATTATCATGTTTTTTTCGATGCTTTTCATTTTTTTTGGTAACCAACATTTAAACTTTGATGCTACTTAAAGGTTTTTCTTTTTTTTTTTTTATTTAACACTGCTTCATCGACATAGACAATGTTTTAATTCTTTTTGTGTGTGTTGTTTTTAATGTACCCAGGCTTTGGAGAAAGTGAAGGAGAAAAAGAAGAAGAAAGAAAAGAAGAAGAAAAAGAAGCACAAGAAAGAGAAGAAGAAGAAGCGACACAGCAGCAGTTCCTCTGACGCAGAATCAGTGAGTTGTGTAGGATATTGATCATGATCTTCATCATGATGCTGAGCTAGTTTCTTTCAAATTTGTTTCTAGATTGAAGTGTATACACAGGCATTTTCACACACACACACACACACACACACACACACACACACACACACACACACACACACACACACACACACACACACACACACACACACACACACACACACACACTCACTCACTCACTCACTCACTCACTCACTCACTCACTCACTCACTCATCACTCACTCACTCACACTCACTCACTCACTCACTCACTCACTCACTCACTCACTCACTCACTCACTCACTCACTCATCACTCACTCACTCACTCACTCACTCACTCACATCACTCACTCACTACACTCACTCACTCACTCACTCACTCACTCACTCACTCACTCACTCACTCACTCACTCACTCACTCATCACTCACTCACTCACTCACTCACTCACTCACTCACTCACTCACTCACTCACTCTCACACACACACACACACACACACACACACCACACACACACACACACACACACACACACACACACATCTAATATCACTTTAAGTGTACAGATGTAAAATCAAAGACACACACACACTGTGTCTCTGTCTGTCTGTCTCTCTGTCTCTGTCTCTGTCTCTCTCTCTGGGACTGCAAAATTTACCATCCCCATTAAACTAAATTCTTTGGTCGAGCTAATGAAGATCATCCTTCACAGATCTCTCTCTCTCTCTCTCTCTCTCTCTCTCTCTCTCTCTCTCTCTCTCTCTCTCTCTCTCTCTCTCTCTCTCTCTCTCTCTCTCTCTCTCTCTCTCTCATACGGCAAGTGTTCTTTAGAATGTGGGAGAAGTTCTCTGAATTTGTGTTTTTCAGTAGCATTCGTCTGTTGCCAAAATAGAAAAATAAAAAAACTCAGGCAGAACTAATTTATCCATTTGAGTTTAGGGAACATAACTGCAGTTAGAGGAATACATAAAAGAAAAAACCAAATCATTCCTATAAACTAAAGTGTTCATCCTGTTTCGAAAGAGAAAAAAAGTCTTATCAGGGAATGGTGACCAGTTAACTGACTGTAAACAAAAAAAAACAACTGGTGACAAGAATGCTCGCATCATCAGAGTTGTTTCTTTTTTTCAGTCGGAGGAAGAGGGGGCGTCATGGGTGGAGAAAGGATCAGAAAAGGGGCCGGCCACTCGTCCCCTTTCTGGCCCCTCCCTGCAGGTAGGTACACTTCAGTCATTCTTTCCCCCCCCATCATGGAATGTAGCATGTACATGTAGAGGAAATTTGGCACCAGGTGTCTGAGTGGGAGACAGCTAGCTTTGTGGGTAGGAGAAAGTGACTCCTGAATTTGTTTCCTTTTTTTTCGTTTTGGTTTGGGTAGGGCTCCGATGTTTTCATTGATACTGCAGTTTTTACTTTCTGAGAATTGCTTAGTGAGAAAAGAAAAGAAAAAATGTATGTGCACATAATTATGAAGCTGTGTGTGTGCTTGTGTGTGTGTGAGACTGTGTGTGGGTTAAAATTTGTTTGTGTGTGTGCGTGTGCATGTGTGTGTGTGTGTGTGTGTGTGTGTGTGTGTGTGTGTGTGTGTGTGTGTGTGTGCATGTGTGTGTGTGTGTTAAGAGAGAAAGAGTGAGAGAGAGTGTGTGTGTGTGTGTGTGTGTGTGTGTGTGTGAGAGTGAATGGGCGCCTTGTTCAGTGAAGTGCTCAAAGTAAAGGTGATCTGGGGTGGGAGGGGGAGTATTGCTTCTTCACATGTCTGTGTCGATGTATATGCTGGGATCAGTATAGCATGCGTATGAGTATGCGTTACGATCAGTATTTCCTTTCTCCGTAATAAAACACATATTCTAGTGTCACAAACGACGAGACTGACAGTAACATGTACATGTTGTATTCTTTCACACACTCACATTCGACACTCACACCTCACGCACATGCACACACTCCTGTATGCACGCACACATGCACACACGTGCGCGAGCACACACACATGTATACACACACACACACATTCTTTTGTGCTGTTACTCTATAGACCGGTTTTACATAAAAAAACACATTTGCCACTTCTGGCAGTGTGTTGAACAGGAACAGCTTTATCTTTGAAAAAACAACTACTTACAAATGGATTGTACAACAGCGCGACAGTTGGATGGAGAGCCCCTGGTGACAGACATCCTTCCCACGGTGACGCGGGCAGAACTTCGGGAGCAGAGGAGGGGGGAGGAGGAGAGGAAGAAGGAGGAGGCTGCCAAGCTGTTGGAGCAGGTGAGGAGGCCTGGTCCACAGGTGTGCCTGGGTTCTGTGGGGATGTCCCTTTCTTCAGCCTTGTGCTCTCACAACTGCATTCTCTCTCTCTCTCTCTCTCTCTCTCTGTCTCTGTCTCTCTCTCTCTCTCTCTCTCTCCAGTTGTTTTCTGTTTCTCTTGTAGACTCTCCCCCCTTCCCTCCTGGCCCCGCCATGTCCTTTTTCGCGCTCACACACCTACACATGTGCATGCACACATGAACACATTCGCATGCACGCACACAAGCATGCACGCACACGTGCGCGTGCACATACACACTCTCACACACTTTCGCTCGCTCGCTCGTACGCACACACAGGCACACACACACTCTCACTCTAAAAATCAACTTACCCACCAACAATGTAATATTAGTGCAGAACTATGCTTCATTTGAGGAAGAGGGGGGAAAAACCCCTGCTATTTCATCATTCAGTAATAAACAACAATACCTTCACAGCCTGCTATTTCATCATCGTTCAGTAATAAACAACATTACCTTCACAGCCTGCTATTTCATCATTGTTTATTATCATTGTTCATTAATAAACAACAATACCTTCACAGCCTGCTATTTCATCATTGTTCAGTAATAAACAACATTACCTTCACAGCCTGCTATTTCATCATCATTCAGTAATAAACAACATTACCTTCACAGCCTGCTATTTCATCATTGTTTATTATCATTGTTCATTAATAAACAACAATACCTTCACAGCGTGCTATTTCATCATTGTTCAGTAATAAACAACATTACCTTCACAGCCTGCTATTTCATCATTGTTCAGTAATAAACAACAATACCTTCACAGCGTGCTATTTCATCATTGTTTATTATCATTGTTCAGTAATAAACAACAATACCTTCACAGCTGCTATTTCATCATTGTTCAGTAATAAACAACAATACCTTCACAGCCTGCTATTTCATCATTGTTCAGTAATAAACAACAATACCTTCACAGCGTGCTATTTCATCATTGTTCAGTAATAAACAACAATACCTTCACAGCGTGCTATTTCATCATTGTTCAGTAATAAACAACAATACCTTCACAGCGTGCTATTTCATCATTGTTCAGTAATAAACAACAATACCTTCACAGCCTGCTATTTCATCATTGTTCAGCAATAAACAACATTACCTTCACAGCCTGCTATTTCATCATTGTTCAGCAATAAACAACAATACCTTCACAGCGTGCTATTTCATCATTGTTCAATAATAAACAACAATACCTTCACAGCCTGCTATTTCATCATTGTTCAATAATAAACAACAATACCTTCACAGCCTGCTATTTCACCATTGTTCAGTAATAAACAACAATACCTTCACAGCCTGCTATTTCATCATTGTTCAGTAATAAACAACAATACCTTCACAACGTGCTATTTCATCATTGTTCAATAATAAACAACAATACCTTCACAGCCCGGTCAGCACACGCGAGAACTGAACCCATACTGGAAGGACGGAGGAACCGGACTTCCGGAGAAGAAACCGTCCAGGTCAGAGCCTCCTCCGGCAGCTTCCGTGTTGACAGCAGGGGACCGGGGGTTGTCATGGTTACGGAAAGCCTATCAGCGGTGCCAGCAGCAGGCCAAGGAAGAGGGGCGAAGTCTGGAGGAGGTGGCGGCTGAACGCTACGGGGTGGGTTTGGGGGGGTGCTGGGTTTTTTCTGCGGGTGTGAGGGGGGGGGGTGTGTGAGTGTGGTGGGGGGGGGGGGGGGGGGGGGGTAAAAGGTTATTAAAATAACAAAATCAGTTATGTCTTTATTGAAAAAAAAACAAAAAAAACTAGGAATATATCTTACTTTTTGTTTCAGTCTCTGGACAGTCAGAAGGTTATTTAAAACAAATCATGGCGTACGGCTGCCCGTACCACAGAGAGTAATCTACAAGATCAATACCCTCTGTTACAAATGCCTCCACAAAACTGCTCCCTCCTACCTCTGTGAATGTCTTCACTTGTACACACCTTCTCGCTCCCTCCGCTCAGCCGCAGATACTTTGTCCTTAAGAATACCTAGGTTCAACCTATCTACCGTTGGCCGCCGCTCTTTCTCTGTTTCTGGTCCATTGATCTGGAACGACCTCCCTCTCTCCCTCCGGCTAAAGCCTACTTATGAAACTTTTAAATCCAACCTCAAGACACACTTATTTCAAACCTAAGATTTTCTCCTTCTGCTTCCATCTCTTGTCTGCCCCCGCCTTTGACATCTACCTGCCAAAGTGTATAGCCTTTGTGGATGTGTGTGTGTGTGTGCGTGTGCGCGGGTGTGTGTGCGTGTGTGTGCGCTTGCACGTGTGAGTGTGTTCGAATTTGCGAGGACTATAGATTGTTATTAATTGCTTGTGTGATGTATAGGTCGAATGCAAGCGCTTTGATTTGTTTTTACAAGATATAGCGCTATATAAGTTCCATGTATTATTATTAAATCAGATATGACTTTATTGGGGGGGGAAAAAAACTAACAAAAAACCCCAGGAACAAATCTGCTTGTTTCAGTCACTGGACAAAGTCGGAAGGTTGTTAAGAAAAAATCAGTTATGACTTTATGGAAAAAACAACAAAAGCAGAACACACTTTACTTCATATTTCAGTCTCTAGATAAAGTCAAAGGGTTATTTGTAAAACGAAAAATCACTTATGACTTTATTGGTAAAAAGACCAACAAAAATGGAAAGACATGTTACCTCATGTTTCAGTCTCTGGACAAAGTCAGAAGGTTATTTTATTTTATTTTTTTAAAGTCAGTTATGACTTTATTGGAAAAAAACAAACAAAACAAGAACGCATGTTACCTGGTGTTTCAGTCTCTGGACAAGCTGCTATCCATGATGGAGGAGGCAGGAGGGGGAGGAGGGGGCAGAGCAGACCGCAGACCTCCCCGCCCACCCCCCTCCCCTGACGGAAGCGGCAGCAGAGACGGGGGGGAAAGCAGAGGGGCCAGAAACACGCCACACCGCCCAGATGCCTGGAAAAGCAGCAGGGAAAGGACAGAGAGTGAGCGGAGAGAGCTAGACAGAAGAGACAGAGGCGGGAGAGACAGAGACAGAGGTGACAGACCCAGCCAGGACAGAGACTCCTACAGAGACTGGCGAGAAAGAAAACAAGCTGACGGCGAGAGAGACAAGGACCGAAGACGTTTCGTGCGTCCAAAGCGTGACAGCGACAGTGATGGGGACGACGGTCACTGTCAGAGAGGAGCCTTCACCAGGCCGTCAGGAGACCCCCCCCACAGCAGCACGTCAGCACCCCCCTCCTCCTCCTTTCACAGAGGGCGCTTTGCCAGGCCCAGCGAGGAGGGGGAGGAGGACAGGGGCCCCACAAGAGGCAGGGTGGAGCGACAGCAGGCCAGGTCAGGGGGGGGGTGGAGGAAGCAGCCACTGCCCCCCCAGACAGGCAGAGAGGAGGGGGGGGAGAGGAGGAGGGACAGTCGCCCAAAGCAGTCACCCCCTTCTGCCTCAAGTCACAGTGGCTCTGGTGAGTTTGGCTGTACTGACATTTGCTTTTGTTTGTTTGTTTGTTTTATTGAAACATTTTTTAAATTCTTTTCTCAGCTAGAGCCCTGAGGTTCACCAATGATGAGATTTATGCTTATGCGATCATTCCCCCCCACCCTCCCCCACCCCCTCAACCATTTTAGGTAGAACTGCATTCCAGCTTTGGGATTGTTTATTTTTTAAAACTAGTAGGAAGGTATCCGGTTGGTTAGGATTAACCTGTCTAGCATGTTAACTGTGAGGCTCTGTGTTCAATTCCCAGCTTTACCCTTTCTTTCCAAAAAATCAAATTGAATGTCAAAGTCCTCCAGATGATACTATAATCAGAGGTCCTGCATGTGAATGCATGCAGTGCATCTTGCACACACATTAGAAATCTGTTTAACCTTACAATAGATTAGGCCATTTTGTGCTGGTAGACATCGTCCCTGAATTTAGAATTTGGCTACCAAATTGGTTGGGAAAAATGATTTGCACATGCAAAACACCTCCCATAGCTGAACCTCGGAGCTTTAGCTGAGGAACAACAACCAAGAAAGAAAAAGATAAAACTGAAACATTGATCTGTTGGTGTCTCTGTCAGTTTATCAACCACCACAAAATATGGTGTTTCATTGTTTATTTTTAGGTGGTTTTTTTCATGTATGAACATCTACACTCAAAATTGTCTTTAGCATGTACACAGGCATTCATCTCTGTTCAAGCAACCCAAATCTAAAGCTTGCAGACAAACGACAAATCAACCTCACGATTGTGAGTTGAGTTTATGTTTATACCTTTACTGAACCATTTCCACCCTATCCCCCCCCAAAAAAAAAGACCACCAAAAACAACCAAAAAACAAACAAGACCATGAAGGTATCTGTATTCCATCAACACTCTCTATCCAGGGTATGGATTAATGTACCTTTGTTTGTCTGTTTATTTGGATTATGGATTATTTTGTTGTTGTGTTGTATTTGTTGCATGCATTGTGTCAAATCATAAGCTCAGCAGTCAGGTCACCACTGAAATCAGAGCAGTTACGTAATTCCACACCATAATTAAAACTTTAATTATGCAGTATAGACTTTAATGCACACACACACAATAAGCAGTCATTCACCCACACAGTGCCATAGTTTCATAAGAAATGGGCTCCAAACAACAAAGATATGAGGATTTTACTATGATGACCCAGTGCACACTGCACTCAGCTGCTGCAGGGCTGGTCCACAGAGACTGCAGTGCAGCTGCGCTCTTGGGGTAGAAAGTGTCAAAGAAGATACAGGGGTGATAATCAATTCCTGTGGTTTGTATTGGTGTGTCTGCAGATACCTCATCTTCCTCTGGGAGTGAAGCTGAAGGGGCAGACAGAAGCAGAGGGGGGAAGGAGGAGGAGGTTGCTGCCCCTCCTGTCAAGGTGCTGTCAGAAGATGAGATGAACTCTCTGGGAGCCAGGATTCTGAGGGCGGAACTGATGGGAGAGGAGGTGAGAAGAAAGAAACAGTTTCAGATTGGCTTGAAAAAAGGCTGGAGCATGTGGCTGGGTAGGTAGCAAATAAGTAGGAGAGAGGGAGGGAGGGGGGATGTTAATTAAAAACTGGTGTACTTTTTGAACATGTTTTTGTTTATTTTTTGATTGATTGTTGTTTGAGGTAAGGCACCTGCCTAGAATGTGAAAAGTCCAGGTTTCAAATGTGTGGTGGTTGGAACCTCATTTGTACCTGAAACTTTTCCCCCATCCACTAGATTGTGAGTGGTGGTCTGGGTGCTTGTTTTTCGGATGAGACATTAAACCAAGGTCTCGTGTGCAATCCTCATGTAGTGCATGTAAAAGAACCCACTGTAGCAAGAGAGTTGTCCCTGGCAGTGTTTAGTAGAAAAAAAGCCACTCTGACAGGAAACCAAAATGCATATATCGATGCCTCAGAGCAAGAAAGGTCTACCGGCAGAGTTGCCATTTTCAAAAGTTTCAAGATATGCTCACTTGAAAAGTTTGAAAGGTCAGAACAAATTGAGGATTGAATGGAAGCATTCGGTTTTCGGAGAGAGGAAGGGCATTGATGCTATCTTTACCATAGTATGTTTGTGTTGTAATACATGTAGAAGAAACGCCATGATAGCAAAAACGCTGGCAGTGAAGCCAGACCACCCGTGTCTGCAGAGAAATTACAGCAGAACTGGCCCTTCCTCCCATGCAAGCATGGCATGGCGATTAGCTTGACCCTTTTTCCCAGATAAGATCACTCTCCAGCCACCAGTGTTCCCAGGCAAGAACCACACGGCATCCAGGCCCGCCAGTGTTGCGTAAACTCTGCCCAGTGGTCCTAATGTATCCCTTCCCATGCAAGAAGGTTTTGCACAGCTGGAAGTCCTCCCTTACACAAATTACCAGGTTAATTGGCACTACAGCCTTTAGAGCAAAAGTGGAGTGCCGTGCAGTCGTCCCTTTTACCATGAGAAATTCACTCAGGTAATTTTGTGCAAGAACGGTTTTCTTCAAATATCTTAAAAATTAATTTTAAAAATTATTTTATCGTTATGTCATCTGAAAGTTTACAGTAAATTCTGCCAAATATCAAAAAATTGAAAATTGGTATTTTTTTCAGATAAAACCGTTCTTGCTTTGAGGCATCGATATATGCAGACAGGAAAAGAGAGAAAAAATAATGAGTTGCGCTGCTCTTGTGGCAACATGCTCTCCCCAGGGAGAGTAGCCTGAATTTCATTCAGAGAAACTGTCATGACTTAAATTTTAAGTGTTATACAATACAGTACTGTACAATACAATACTACACAATATTATACAGTTATATACAATTCAATGCATTCTGGGTGAAATCCCCAGTCTGTTAGGCTGGGGAACACCCAACAGCAACTTGTGTACCTTCACTTTAAAAAAAAAAAAAAAAAAAAAAATTCTAATTTTTTATATTAATTTGATGTTTTCAAAAAACAGTTGGAACCTTCAGTGTGGGTGTTGTAAGTGGTGTGTGGTGTGTATACCTGTGACCAGGACCTGGCCCGGCAGCTCAAGGCTCGCCTCCAGCAGGCCCAGAACACCAAAGACAACGCCCCCAAGGCCAGGTCGGAGGTCACACCAACCCCCTCCGGCCGTGCAGAGGGAAGGGAGGGGGAGGAGGACAGTGTGGTGGTACTGACACGCACCGGGCGGGACGGCATGGTGCGCCCTCTGCTGGAACAGGAGTTTGACCGAGAAAAGGGAGGCAAGAAGAGGAGGAAGCAGAAGAATGTGAGTCGGGGGAGAAAGGAAGGAACGTGTGGGAGATATGGGGTGGTTATAGTTTGTTTGGTTTGGAGTTTTAAAAAAAAAGAAGTAATGTATAGATATATTCGCACACATATATATACATATATGTACATTTTTGTTGTTGATAGTCAGTTTTCTTCTTCTTCTTCTTCTTCTCATTGGTTTAATGTCCGTTCACTACAAGGTGATTTAGACAATGGTACATTCACGTTAGCGTAAGGATGCACCAAAAAGGGGATGCTTCTCTGTTGAAAGAAATCACTAGAGAGCCCAGCTGGGGCACTGACTGCACTCCCTAATTGTTTTCAGGCTGTGTGTCTCTTGGGTATTTTGAACCTGGCGTAGCCCATCCTTCTTGGCTACAGGGTTAGTAGCTAGTTATTGAAAACAAACTCTAAAAAGATAGCAGTTCCTGCTATAATGAGCAGCAGCTGGCCCCCCTGGGATGGGATGGATAGCAGCTGAAAGAGGGGGGAACTGACAGCTGGGATTACTGTGGTTGTTTTCCTTAATACCTGTAGGGGTTTTTTGGTACTGCTATTATTGCTATTGTTGTGTTTTTTTATATTCATCACCTTTGTTCAAGTTTAATTTAATATCAGTGCTGACTCCACTCCCCCCAAAAGTCCTTTGGATGGGACTATAAACTGAGGTTCTGTATGCAAAAGCATTCAGAACATCTTGCGCACGTGTTAAAACTGTCTTGCTTTTCATAAGAGTAGGCCATTGTGTGCCCGTGGGAACGGATGACAAAATTTACAAAACTGCATACACACGGGGACTAGATGTAAAAAAAAAAAATTTATAAAAAAAAAAAAGAAGCACACGAGTGCATATTTCCTTATCCTCAAAATAGAAGAATAAAATGAGAAATAAAAAAAAAATTAAAAAAAAGTTGTGATGATTTCTCCTGTGGTTGAAAAAAAATATAAATAAAAATAGTTGTTGATTTCTTATTACACTATTGATATGCATCATTATACATTACAGGATTGTTGATGTGCCATACACATTACAGGATTCTTGATGTGCCATACACATTACAGGATTCTTGATGTGCCATACACATTACAGGATTGTTGATGTGTCACTACACATCACCAGGGTTCGCGATAACCGGTAATTGTCGGTATTTTACCGATTGTAAACAGGGAATACCGAAAATTTTCGAAGCAGCCGGTACGCGTACCGGTTCTGTTTGCCTGTGACCGATTAGATTTCCGTCTCAAAAAAAAAAGTCTGAAGTGACGTTTTCTGACAGTCTGTCATGGGCCTGTACTGTGCTTACCGCACCTACCCCTTCCCACCCCTTCCAACGAACATCTTTAGCGCCAGCCTCATTAGCCTAGCACGCAGAACAGCAAGCTTTACTGTGAAAGAATAGAGCTTCGCGCTCTTCTCGGCATGACAGTGACTTCCATTCACATTGAGTAAATGGAGCCTAGATTTATTTATTCTGTATTCTTTTAATCTTTTATATCGAGGATAATGGAATAAGCACTCCTGTGCTTTTTCACATCCAGTCCCCGTGTGTATGCAGTTTTGTAAATGTAATCCGTTCCCTCCGGCACACGACGACCTGCTCTTACGAAAAGCGAGGGTCTATGACTATGAATTTGCGCGTTGCTTTCAGAGAGAAGAGTCGAAAACCAAATCTAAAATGAACAAAGATCTAGATTAGCGCTAAGCATAGAAACAAGAAAGAAGAATATAAGTCACACGAATGATGCCATGCAAAACAATAGACTGACAGGGACAGTGGCACAGGCGCTAGAAAAAAAATCCTATTTCCTTCGTGGCTTCATGCCCAAGAAGCGAGTGGCAGCAAGCAGCACGGCAGTCAAAGTCTGAGAGATTCGCGTTCAATTTAGATTTAGTTTTGCTGCCCAACAATCCCCCCCTCCCCCACTCCCTCACTGATTAGTTTCGTTTTGTTCACAGTACGTACCAGATTTTATTTTCTGGGGACCGATTTTGGGGGAATTGGTCAAGATGTCTCTGAAATGGCAACTCGCAGTACCGGTTTTAAAAAATCCTAGCGCGAACCCTGATCACAGGATCTTTGATGTGTCACTACACTTCACAGGATCTTTGATGTGCCATACACATTACAGGATCGTTGATGTGCCATACACATTACAGGATTGTTGATGTGTCATTACACATCCCAGGATCTTTGTGTCACTACACTTCACAGGATCTTTGATGTGCCAGACACATTACAGGATTGTTGATGTGCCACTACACTTGACAGGCTGGTTGTTTTTGTGGTGACACATGACAGAATGGTGGGTGGCTGTGTGCTGATGAGGTGACTGTTGCCCCTGCAGGTGGCCACGCACAGCGCGGAGGGGAAGCGGGCGCGCTACTTTGATGACGACGACCGCCACGACCTGCAGACGCTGGTGCAGAGGGAGAAGCTGGGCACGGCGGAGGACCAGAACGCCATGTTCTCACGCCTGGCCGGGCGGGTGAGTGAGTGAGTGAGTGAGGCACCACCACCATGCAGCAGACAGAGAACAGCTAGCTCCATGGGGAAACTGAAGGCAGAGGGGATGGTGTTGACATGGGGTGTCAGTTTGTCAACAGAGTGGGAGTGTGTGTGTGTGTTGACAGGGTCGCCTTTTGTTGTCAAACTTTAGCATGTGAAAATGTACTTTTTAAAAAATCACTTTTTCAAAAGTGTGAACACAAAAAAGGATTCAGAAGGAAGGCAAGACGTAGGTATTGTATATGAAATTGAAACTCTCCATGCACATTGGTATCATGGTTAGACATCACCCTGAAGTTGGAATACAGCTACCTTTTTAACCCTCTCAGTCCCGATTCCCTAAGTCCTGATCCAGGATTTACACACAGGAGATATCCATCACGCTGTGACCATCACTAATTGCTACCACGTGTTAAACCTCTATCAGGCTAGAAGGAGAAACCCTGTAGAGTGTCTGGAAGTAATTACAGCTGCTGGTATGTACTTTGAAGGAGGAAAAGGCCAGCGAGCATGTGCTCCTGACCTGATTTCATGATGGAATGCGAAATCTAGGAGCAGTTTGTGTTCAGAGAGTCCGAATGCAAGAGGGTTAATTAATAGCAGCAGGCAAAACAGTGCCTTAGGTAAAAATTTCAGCCTAAGGAACCAAGGAGGTCTACTTGAGGAAGCAGGGAGGAAACAGAGATGTGATGGAAATGTTTCAGACACAGTACTGGTCAAGATCCTCTTCATATTTTGATGTACCCGTATGCTCAGAATAAGATGATGACAATGCACCAGAGCACTGTTCAAGTTTCTGACGTACTTTGAAGTTCAATACTTTGAAGAGCACTTTTGCTCAAAATAGGGTGGACGTGTGTTTCAGAGCACGGAACAGACTAACGACGACTTTCAAGTGGACGACATGTTCCTGTCCAAAGCTGCTCGTCAGCAGTCAGGGGCCCGCAGTGAAGAGAAGGAGCGATCCAGGGCCATCTTTGGTGGGTGGAGGCTTGGTTTGTCCTTGTTGTTGTTGTTGTTGTTACCTGCCCTAGCGGATATGTGCAAGACAGAGTTGGCTGTGAGCCTGTATCGATTGCATACGTCAGATCTCGTAATAATCCTGTGGCTAAACATTTGAAATGAAATCGTCCTGTATGTGAATAAAATCAATGAATTTTTCAAACACTCCCATCAAGAAGGACGGTGGCAGGATGGTTAAGACATTTTCCTGTCAACAAATAAACCGTGAGGTTCTTTCAGGGTTTGATTCCCAACCTCACCCTTTCTTCCCAGTTTGACTAAAAAATTGAAACTGAATGTCAGAAGTCTTTTGGATAAGACTATAAACTGAGGCCCCATGTGCGAACGCATGCTGAACATCTTTTTAAAGTTAAAGTTAAAGTCTGTCCCGAGCCTAAGGCTCATCAGGCCGGTGCTTATCCCGGTTTCTGTGGCGTAAAGCGACAGAGTCATTGACTCCCCCCTGGATAGGACGCCAGTCTATCGCAGCGAACATCTTTTCACTAGTTAAAAACTTGTTCTGCCTTTTGGAAGAGTAGGTCATTGTTAGCTAATAAGAATGGATGACAATAAAACAAAACCAAAACAAACAAAAAAAAACAACCAAAAACCTGCATGAAAATTGTGGCTCCAGAAACATAAGAACCCTGCTAGTAAATCGTGAATAATACAATGTGTGTTTTTTTTCTCTCAGTTTTTCACTGACGAAGTGCAAAATAAAATTGGAACTAACTG
This sequence comes from Stramonita haemastoma, assembly GCA_030674155.1. Classification (NCBI taxonomy): domain Eukaryota; kingdom Metazoa; phylum Mollusca; class Gastropoda; order Neogastropoda; family Muricidae; genus Stramonita; species Stramonita haemastoma. The sequence continues at coordinate 35,577,808 of CM060346.1, read as the reverse complement.
TGTTCTGATTTCAATGGCTGTTTTGTTCATCAGCCTGTATGCTTGTTTGTGAGTGTGTTTGCATGTTATTCTAGCATTACCTGATCATTTTCATTTATTTTGCATGTATGCATATTTGATTTTATTTTACTTCATCTTCATCTTGATAATTCTTTACTGCTTGAAGTAGTCATATTATTTTTATATTATTGAATAACCACAGTAGCCAACAACCACAACATCATTGCCATCAGCATTCAACAACAACAAGTCACACAAGAGTCAGATGAAGAAATATATTTTTAATTCAAAACTACACAAGCACAGAAAGTTTCATGCAGGTGTAGTTTTTTTTTTCAATTTTTTTAATGATTTTTTAAAGTCAGTAGGTGTGAAACTGACAGACACTGCTGAAATTACTTGGTATACAGTGGTGAGTAAGAGAAACAGAACATGGTAGTAGAAGAGATAGTTAAATGGAGTTTCTGTAGCCCTGAATTGGTAAAGCAAACGAATCCAAGCGCTTGTGGCAGTTAGTATTCGATCACTATGACTGTTCAGTTATGGCAGACATGGAGATAGCGAGGTAACACCATTGATTACGCTATGGCTTCATTGTCATTTGTTACTTGGTTGTCACTTTCTTCATTGGGATAAGGGGATTTTTGGGTCTGTTTTCAGAGCATCGCAAAATCAATGCGGCCATGGAAAAATGTCAGTTTTGCTTCAGCAGTGTCCCCAAGCATCTTCTGATTGCTATTGGCAGTAAGGTCAGTCAGTGCCCCTGTCGGCTTTTTGGTTTGTTTGTGTGTACATGGTCGTATGTGTGTGTGTGTGTGTGTCAGTCTTTTTTTTTATATAAAAAATTCTTGTTTGTAACGTGCAAATCCAGCACAACTTCAGTCAAGGGCCCAGTGCTAAAATTACCTTGCCCTTTCCTTTTACCAAGTCCAAGTGTGGTCAGTGCCTGCTGGCTTCAGCTGGGCTGGAATGGAATGGACAGCAACTGAGAGTAGCTGAAAGTGGGGGAAACTGACAGCTGCGTATACATACATCGTGTATGAAACTGTTGGAATGAGCAGGGGATGGGGGAGAGGAGGGACAAAAGACGAGCATAGCACCTCCTCCACTAGCACTGTTCCCAGTGAATTGGGGGGAGGTTAGGGGTGGGGCATGGGAAGTGCATAAGACTAGCACCCAGACTAGCTCTTTAATCCAATGAATTGGGGGGGGGGGGAATGTGCAAAAAAAACCCCAGACTAGCTCCCAGACTACCAGCATGCACACAGGTGTCGTGTTTAGACACCATCCCTGAGGGGAAAAAAAATAATGGGTAGGCGCTACACTTGTGGCGATGTGCTGTCCCCGGGGAGAGCAGCCCGAATTTCACGCAGAGAAATCTGCTGTGACATAAAATGGTATAAAATAAAAATAAAATAAATAAAATAAAGACTTGCATGCTTATCCTCTGAATCGGAGAGGATAGGGGTGGGGGAAGGGAGGCTCAAAAGACCAGTGCTCTGACCAACACTTTTCTCCAGGCATTGTTGAGAGGAAAGGGATTCCAGCCTTAGGGGGATGAGAGAGCCTGGTGCTTAGAGTGATGCGCTCGTCATCTGCTGACCCGGGTTAGAATCTCGTTCAAGAGAATCTTTCCTCTGGAGTTAACATCAGTGCCAACTCCACTTTCCCAACAGTCCTTCAGTTGAGACTATAAACAGAGGTCCCATGTGTGAACGCGCACAGTACATCTTGCGCACATATTAAAACCTGTTCCGCTTTTTGGAAGAGTAGGCCATTGTGTGCTGGTGGGATCACATGACAAAATTGCATGCACATGGGACAGGATGTAAAAAAGCACGAGTGCTTATTCCATTATCCTCAAAATAAAAGGAAAAAGAAAAAAAAAAACAGATACCAAACAAGATGGAAGGCTGGGCTTTAAAGGCATTGATGATGGGGGCTTGTTATGTACAGCTTCACCCTCACCGTCTCGCAGCCTGTCTCTGCTGTCTGTCTATCACTGTCATGTTTCTGTCTGTCAGCTGTCATGGTTTCTGTCTGTCAGCTGTCATGGTTTCTGTCTGTCAGCTGTCATGGTTCTGTCTGGAGTTCTTGTCTGCTGTCACTGGGCATGGTTCTGTCTGTCAGCTGTCTGGTTTCTGTCTGTCAGCTGTCATGGTTACTGTCTGTCAGCTGTTATGGTTTCTGTCTGTCAGCTGTCATGGTTCTGTCTGTCAGCTGTCATGGTTTCTGTCTGTCAGCTGTCATGGTTTCTATCTGTCAGCTGTCATGGTTTCTGTCTGTCAGCTGTCATGGTTTCTGTCTGTCAGCTGTCATGGTTTCTGTCTGTCAGCTGTCATGGTTTCTGTCTGTCAGCTGTCATGGTTTCTGTCTGGAAGTGTCTTGTCTGTCTGTCAGCTGTCATGGTTTCTGTCTGGAAGTGTCTTGTCTGTCAGCTGTCATGGTTTCTGTCTGTCAGCTGTCATAGTTTCTGTCTGTCAGCTGTCATGGTTTCTGTCTGGAAGTGTCTTGTCTGTCAGCTGTCATGGTTTCTGTCTGGAAGTGTCTTGTCTGTCAGCTGTCATGGTTTCTGTCTGTCAGCTGTCATGTTTCTGTCTGTCAGCTGTCATGGTTTCTGTCTGAAGTGTCTTTCTGTCTGTCAGCTGTCATGGTTTCTGTCTGTCAGCTGTCATGGTTTCTGTCTGTCAGCTGTCATGGTTTCTGTCTGTCAGCTGTCATGGTTTCTGTCTGGAAGTGTCTTGTCTGTCTGTCTGTCAGCTGTCATGGTTTCTGTCTGTCAGCTGTCATGGTTTCTGTCTGTCAGCTGTCATGGTTTCTGTCTGTCAGCTGTCATGGTTTCTGTCTGGAAGTGTCTTGTCTGTCTGTCAGCTGTCATGGTTTCTGTCTGTCAGCTGTCATGGTTTCTGTCTGTCAGCTGTCATGGTTTCTGTCTGTCAGCTGTCATGGTTTCTGTCTGTCAGCTGTCATGGTTTCTGTCTGGAAGTGTCTTGTCTGTCTGTCAGCTGTCATGGTTTCTGTCTGTCAGCTGTCATGGTTTCTGTCTGTCAGCTGTCATGGTTTGTCTGTCCTGTCAGCTGTGGTCATGGTTTCTGTCTGGAAGTGTCTTGTCTGTCTGTCAGCTGTCATGGTTTCTGTCTGTCAGCTGTCATGGTTTCTGTCTGTCAGCTGTCATGGTTTCTGTCTGTCAGCTGTCATGGTTACTGTCTGTCAGCTGTCATGGTTTCTGTCTGTCAGCTGTCATGGTTTCTGTCTGTCAGCTGTCATGGTTTCTGTCTGGAAGTGTCTTGTCTGTCTGTCAGCTGTCATGGTTTCTGTCTGTCAGCTGTCATAGTTTCTGTCTGTCAGCTGTCATGGTTTCTGTCTGGAAGTGTCTTGTCTGTCTGTCAGCTGTCATGGTTTCTGTCTGGAAGTGTCTTGTCTGGCCCGGAGTCCACTGTGGGTTACACCTGGAGGTGTGATGATGTGTGCAGGTGTACCTGTCCTTACCTGCCCATCGCTCCCTGACCCCGGGTCACTGTCTGATCGTTCCTATGCAGCACACCTCCGCTGCCACAGCGCTGGATGAAGACGTCTGGCAAGAAATACAGGTGAGGGAACGTCGTCGTTTCCTTCTCCTCCTCCTCCCCCTCCTCCCCCTGTGGCCATCAGTGCAGCATTGGCCTTGTAACCCTTACATATCTATCTATCGCACCTACTGTCTTTTGGAGGAGACGATAAATCAAGGTCCTGAGTGCAGCATGCTTTCAACACTTGTAAATGAACCCACAGCAACAAGAGAGTTGTCCCTGGTAACAATTCTGTAGATCCCCCCTCCCACTCTGATAGGGAAAACAGGAAAAAATAAAACAAAATAATGGGTAGAGCTGCTGTTGTGGCGACATGCTTTTCTTGCATGTATGCAGTTGATCCAGTGATGACTGTAGATGTACCCCACCCCACCTATGAGGGAGCTCATGTGTGGTGTCTGTATCAAGCTGCAGGCTGTGTGGGTCATATCACACAGCAGCAGCAACACCACACTGACCGACTCTTTTCAGTCTTCCAGATAAGCTAGAGCAGTGGTTAGAGGGTTAATTGTGTTTTTGAAGCCAAGGGTAAAAGCTAGGCGTTGACCTGTCCCCAGGTGTTCCGGAAGCAGCTGGTGCAGATGTTTGGCCAGCAGGACCAGGACGTGGTGTTCATGGAGACCAGCATGCACCTCAAGCACTTCCCCCACATGCTGCTGGAGTGCATTCCCTTGGAGCGCGAAGTGGGCGACATGGCTCCCATCTATTTCAAGGTAAATGCTCTTTGTCCATCTATTTCAAGGTAAATGCTCTTTTCCCATCATTTCAAGGTAAATGCTCTTTGTCCATCTATTTCAAGGCAAATGCTCTTTGAAGTGGGCCACATGGCTCCCCTCTATTTCAAGGTGAATGCTCTTTGAAATCGGCATAGGTTCTGTCTGGGGCGTAGTTTGAATCTGAGATTTAACCTCTTTACTGCGCTGTGTGAGCATTTGACGAAAGAAGAATGTAGGTAGATAGGGCAGATTTTTTTTTTTTAATCATTATTTGAGCATGCTTATAAATATGTTATATGAGGGAGGAGATCTTTTTTTAAAAAGATGGATGGAGAGAGAGAAAGTCTTTCAGATGACGGTAAACTGAGGTCCCATGTTTTACATATAATTTGGCATACGTAAAAGAACCCACAGCAAAAAGGGAGTTGTCCCTGGCAAAATTCTGTAGAAAAAAGCCACTCTGATAGGGAATCAAATACAGTTGCAGACAGGAAAATTTTTTTTAATGGGTGGCGCTGCTCTTGTGGTGACACCCTCTCCATGGGGAGAGCAGCCCAGACTTCATGCAGAGAAATCTGCTGTGATGTAAAGTGGTATAAACTGACATGAAAGGGTGTGTGTGTGTGCAGAAAGCGATGCAGGAGGCGGGGCCTGAATGGAGCAACAACAAAAAAGTGGTGGATCTCTCTCGCAAGGACATCCGACATTCGGTAAGTGTCCATTGTGACTTTCTGCTCGACAGAAATGGATTCAGAGAGAGATGAAGAGGTTTATTCATAAAGGCCACAGTCCCATATACTGGGGGTAAACATATGAACAACATAACAACAGACTCCAGAGCACAACATTGAGCACTACATTTGCTTGTGGAGTATCCAGAGTGTTTCTCAGTGTAAAATGCCTTCTAGCAGTGCAGTTCTTTTCTTTGAAATGGTATAAAAAAAAACACCTCCAGTGGATGCGGGGGACCTGTCAGTAGAAATAGCATTCCCACCTTCTACAAATTCTGTTCTATGAATTCCCTCTTTTCTATCCCTTGCTTTGTTTCTGCCTTGTTCCTTTTCTACTTGTCACCTTCTTGTCTATTTTTTGCCTTGGTCCATTCTCCTGCCTTTTTTCCAGAAATACTCAACAGATAATTCTCTCTCATTCCGAAGTAGGATGTGCTGGGCCTGACTTGTCAGGCGCTTAACAGCAGCGCAACGCATGTTCGCTGATATGACCGACAACAATAGTTGCTGTCCAGTTTGCATGTTTGTATTTACTGTTATTGAATTTCTGTCCCAGTGGAGAGTTCTGATTTAGGGACTGTGAGGTGTTATGTCTATAAGGAGTAGGTAAACAAAAAGTTTGTTGTTGTTATTGTGCCCTGGTTGCTGTCTGTATACATGTCTGAGTGAAATCAGGAGTATAAAGGCACTGGCTTCTTCGTCAGCATCGGCAGTCCCTTGACCTTGATGAGGGGGGGGCACAGGTTGGGGATCTTACAGGTCTTGACAACCTTGAATCTTTTTTTTTTTTAAAAAAAAGGGTTTCTTCCAGTGCTGGAAAAGTGTGTTTACAGTGAACACATATCCATCCAGATCGGGGGGGGGTATTGTAGAAGGTGATTGTAATCAGAAGTACACATGTTGTGTCTGCCCACAGGTGCCTAAAGGCTTCGCTTACTTCAGTGTGGACTTTGGACTCCAGGGAGGCTATGCTCACGTCATTGAAGATGAAAGAACCTTCCCTTCCTATTTTGGACGCGTGAGTTGTCCTGCTTTAATTTTGAGGTTTTTTCTGTGTTTGTGTCTTTGCTTTGTGGTCTGTCTCCGGTCTGTGTGGTCTGTCTCCTGTCTGTGTGGTCCGTCTGCTGTCTGTGTGGTCTGTCTCCTGTCTGTGTGGTCTGTCTCCTGTCTGTGTGGTCTGTCTCCTGTCTGTGTGGTCTGTCTGCTGTCTGTGTGGTCTGTCTCCTGCCTTTGTGGTCTGTCTCCTGTCTGTGTGGTCTGTCTCCTGTCTGTGTGGTCTGTCTCCTGTCTGTGTGGTCTGTCCTGGGGACGTGATAGCTCGGTGGTCAGAGCGCTGGCTTTCCCCCAGTCAAGTTAAGCAGTGTTGAGCGTGGTTACCAGTTAGATGGGTGACCGTTTGCGTGCCTTGGCTTCAGTACAGTTCACCCAGCTGTCAATGGGTACCTTCCCTCTTCAGGGTTAGGGAAAGTAAAGCAGCGAGGGAGAGATGGGCGCCGCCCTCAGTATCCTGGCCTCTAGAGAAGCTGAGGTCTCTGATGCCTCACTCCTCTATGACCACGTGGGTTATGGAACACCTTTACCTTTACCTTTACTCCTGTCTTTGCTGTCAGTCTGTCTCCTGTCCATGTGTAACAGTGAGGGGTGGTGGTGTGTGCAGGACATTGTGCTGTCTGTCTGTCTCCTGTCCATGTGTAACAGTGAGGGGTGGTGGTGTGTGCAGGACATTGTGCTGTCTGTCTGTCTGTCTGTCTGTCTCCTGTCCATGTGTAACAGTGAGGGGTGGTGGTGTGTGCAGGACATTGTGCTGTCTGTCTGTCTGTCTGTCTGTCTGTCTGTCTCCTGTCCATGTGTAACAGTGAGGGGTGGTGGTGTGTGCAGGAAATAGTGGGGGGCATGATTGACGCGGAGCCAGGACTGTGGAGGAAGCCCCACAGGGAGGGGTTTGAGGATCAGCGACGCAAAGTGCTGGAGTTTGAGAAATGGTGGAAACCTTTTGACTTCACCAACGCCTGATGGGGGCACAGGGCAGGGGAAGTGACTGTATGTCGTGTGTGTGTGTAAAACCTCTGTTCTTGATTTGGCTTGTGTATTTGTTAGGAAGAGAGATGTAATAGAGTGAGTTAATGGAAATGAATTGATGACTTTTGGAGTGGGTGAGCATGTGTTTTTTTTGTGTGTGTGTATGTATAGCGCATCTGTTCTTGATTTTTTTTCTTGTGCGTTAAGAAGAAAGAGAGACAAAGAATGAGAATTTATGAAAAAAGATACCGCGATTTTGATGGTATGATGTTGAAATACTCTCCGTCCTTGGTTTTTTCATTTGTGTTGATGAGGAATAGAGAGGATGTTTTTAGTGGGTCGGTTCATTCATTAGCTCACTTTATTCACTTGTTTCTAATGAAAATTCCTATATTTTATGTATATATATTTGTTTGAAATATATTGCCCACTGAACAAACATCTGGCACTGTTTATCTTTTCTTTATCTTATACTCCTGGCTATCAATTTGATATGGCAAAATGTAATTATCGTTTTGAGTATAGCAAAAAGCATAAAATTTAGTGTTAAAAAATGGCTTTTTGTAATCAGGCATTTACAAATGGCATCCTCATAAACTATAGAAACATAGCAAAAAAACAACAAAAAAGTGGTGTTGTGTGTTTCTGAACATGGTGTCAGACATCTTGCAGTGATAAAACAGCCCAGCATGGAGGTATGTGAGAAGATCTCTGTATTGTGAGGGTACCCTAATCGGGGTGTAAAGGGGCATTTTTAAACCAAACAGAAGTTGATTTTTTCAGGCAGGTACTCTGCTGATTCACTTACTGAGGAATATCCGATAATTGACACTCTACTACATATCAGGCTACAGGGTCCAACACACAGATGTAAGTTGAAAGTAGTTCCAGTACAATTGCAGGTAGAAATGTCTGTTCAGGCTGGTGTGTGTAAAGGGGGTCAGCACCCTCACTTAGGGTGTTGTCCACCAGACTGAGCATTGCCTGAATCCTCCCCAGAGACATGTTCTTGGAGAAGAAGGGAGTGGAGGTGGCTTCATCCTGGCTCCAGTACTCCTCAGTGGTGGCTTTGAGGACCAGGCCATCCCGATGACCAGGGAGAAGAAGACCGGCATCTCTGCTGCTGTGACATCTGACCAGCGATGCAGCCTGACAAAAATAGAAGTAATCATAAATGATCTATGTTGTCTGTTTTCACACTCACACACACTTGCTCATTCACTCGCTGACTGAAGTGATTGAGGCCCTGTGTGCATAAGGCCCAAAGTTGAATTCCCCTGCAGCAGCAGCTGTCTGTCAGTGCTGCAAAGGTCACTCTCTTTCGGGATGCAACGTTGTGTTTGGCACACCTTGGCCAGATCAGGCTATGCAAACATTCATTTGCATTCTGAGTTCTCCCACACACATGTCTCCAACAGTTCTGTTTCTGTCAGTCCCTCATATATATATTTATATGTATATGAGTCATTCTTTGCTCTTGGTCACTATTTGGGGTGATCTACAATAGATGGATTTTATTTTCATAAGAGTTGTTTCTTTTCAATGCAATATGAATAAAAACATCCTAATATGGTTAAAGAAATTACAGTATCAAGGGATATTTGTTTGTTTGGCCTGTTTTTGAGAAATTGCAATCGTATGGGAAAAAACAGTCCAAAAATAGCACCTGAAAAGGGGACAGGCATATGCAGTGTTCAACATAAGCAGTTTACAAGTCTTCAGTGCAAATAAACCTTATATTTTCTTTTTTACTAACAAAAGAATACATTGTTCAACATTATCCTGTACAAAAATATTGCACTTAACTTTTCAACTTTTATATTTAGACGTCCAAAGTAAGCCGTTACTGCGTTACGAGTCGCGTAACAGAGCCCGACGAAAACTTTGGATTGTCTGCTTTGCCGTAGTGATCACTTGGCTAAAGATGGTCATGCAAATGCTTAAAGTTCATCATAATGAGATGATTAAAGGCATTTATTAACGTAAGAATGTTTAAACACATCCTCAATACAATTTTGAAGTTTTCGTGTCGAAATGTAACACAGTTATGCCTGAATTTTCAAAATCCCGTACTTGGCAAATGACACCAGCAACAATCGCCAGTGAATGTCTGCTAAATTCATTCACCAGACAGCATGGACTCATGACATCTCAAGCAGAAATTCCCAGAAGGAGGCGAGAATGACTTAATAGTTTGTATCGTGTCACACTCATTTTCATAGCGTAACGCAGTTACGGGTCAGAGGTCAATTGTCAACTTTCTAGTAAAATCAGCATGTAATCCAACTTAATAGCAATTACCAGCATGAATAATGTTTCTTAATAACTTATATTCACTTTATGATGTGAAGTGAAGGAAGATTTGTCCACATGTTTGAAAAAACTTTGATTCCGTGCAGTGTCGCGTGTAACGCAGGTTCAGTTTGTTGAATGATCATACTTTTTTTCCATGATGCAATGCATTTTTTTGTTTTGTTCTTTGTTATTTGAGAGTAACACCTGTTTTATAAATATGAAACATGAAATGAGTAAGAAAAATGATATCAGCAGTGCTGAGCAACTGACACAAATTCCTGGTGCTTCGTCGTGTAGCGTGAAACGCAGTGCATCAGATCATTTATTTTAGAATAAAAACAAAAACAACAACCTTCTAACAGTTGAATTAATCATTGAAACTTTGACTTGAGGTGTCTGAATGAGTTAAAAGCTTTTGTGAGCAAAAGAATGAGACAAGTTAACTGTTTCAATAAAATTATCAAGGTTTCCTTGATGTTATACTCTTTGTTTCTGTGTTCGTGTCTTGTGTAACACAGTTATGTTTTAAGTTTATTTTTATTTATTTACTGCAAAATTGTTCTCGGTACTTTTAGCACTGTGCATTTTACTTAAAAAGCTAGTAAACAAATATATAACATGGTAACAGTAAATATTCTATTTTACAACTCTTTTAAAAAACTGTTTTGGTTAAGGTGTAACTGTGTTACGGTGTCACAAAAATCTTCATTAGCTGAAAATGCACATAAACCTCCAATATCGTAAATCTTGCTTGTCAGTACTACTAACATGTATTACTAACAGGTAAGCCCATGTATATTGTCATTTCATTAAAATCAGAGACATTATGGATAAATTGGTGTAGCAGTGTAACACGGTTACATTTTGACACCCATCACCTTCCATGAGAAATAACAGAAAAGTGGGTTATGCCATCAATTTTATTTCTTCTGCAGCTAATTCTCCTTTCCTTGATGTACTTAAACTGCCCACTTTAAAATCCATCCAATGATTTTGAAATTTGAGGTCCTAGGACCTCTTTTAGTGACCAAAAGCAAAGAATGACTCATATATATCAGGGGTGGGAATTGGCTGAGGCAAACAAACTGAAATCTAGGGGGCTTTGGGGGGATACCCCCCTGGAAAAATTTTTCACATAACCATTCAAATTAAGCCATTTTAAGTGCTCCCTGGGCCGTTTTGAGCTGTTACACAGCTACATTTTTTTTATGTTAATTGTACTTCACCTTCATTTTGCATATCAAACACAAAGTTCACTCTCAACTCTCAAAAGAAAAAAAAGTTCACTCTCAACAGACATACACTCATACAGATGAGTTACTTTCTTACCTGAGACAATATGGCCTATGTGGTCGGCGGGGCTATAAGCCACATCATTGAATTGGATTGGACCTGAGACAATGCTGATGTAATTCTTTTTTATTTGACCAGAGTGGCAGGGTAGATGCTCCTTACCCTCAGTCACACCACACAACACTCCAGGTCCATGCTGATCACTTGTTGCCCAAACCACTTTACAATATGTCTTCAGGTATAAATCACTTGTTGGCCATCCACAGTGCCACAGAGGATCCCTTTCCCTTATCACTGGGTACAAAACATACACACCTCTACAGCTTTTAACAGGGTGCACACTGATCACAATATTAAATATTTCTACCCTCACAGTTTCAGAAATGTACAGTCTTTTATGGGAAACTATTTACACTGTACAGATTTGTGTGCCTTTCCAGATAACATTGAAGAAAAGAAACTTGAAAGAGTCTTTGGGCTTTTCTTTTTCTCAACTGTCTTTGCTTTTTCTGCATGGAGAAATTCTAGTTCTGTCCCAGGATTTTCACTGCTGTCACTCTTGGCATTCTCATGCTGCTCTGGGGTACTCCACTGTTGTTACTGATGGTTGTCTTTTGTTTTTTTGTTGGCTGTAGAGATTCACACTGCTCTGCTACTTGCTTTCTTGGTTGTAAAGCACTCTCTCTCTCTTCCTGCACTGCTTCCAAAATGGCTTCCTTAGCTCATTTCTTTGATGCTGGATCTTGTTCCGGGGCACCAAGACTTCTTCTTTTTGCTGCCTCTACCCGCCTATTTTCTGACTTTCTGGTCTCATTCACTTTCCATGCCTCCCTCATCTTTTTACACAGCTGTTTGGGGACTGCTTCTACAACTGGATTTTTTTTCCCAGACAGGTGCACTGCAGTAGTTCCCTTAGCATCCAGGCTGTACCTCACAGTCTGGTCAGCAGAACTGCTGCCTGCATGCAGGATGTCCCCCATTGTGCTGCCAGAAGCTCCACCCACAGCTGCCCATGAAAGGCGCTCAGCAACTTCTTTGCCAAGTCACACAGCAGAGGAAACTGTTGCTCATCCATGCTTGCCCAGAAAACGTCAGTGGGTGTTTCAGGTGATGGTGGTGAAATGCTGGGTGAGGTAGTGTAGGAGTCCACCTCTGCTTCAAACTGCTCGAGGTCTTCCCCAGATATCAGGCTGGTTTTCTTTGCACAGGATTTTAAATATTGTTGTGCTGTTGATGTCATCCCGACAGAAGGGTCCAAGGCAGCGCATGCTTTCAGGACAATATTGTTGATTGGCATTTTTTTCTGCAATGTTGAAGCACATCCAATATATGCCTGCTTCAGTTTTTGAAGAAACATTTTCCTTCTGGTTTTCAGAAGTTCTGCAGCTTTCCAGGGGACAAATTCCTTTTCTCTTTGGTTGCTGCTGTTGTTTATAGCAATCTTATGGAGCATGCTGTGGAGGCTTTCTGGAGTCAGGAAACCTTTACAAAAATCATTAAAGAGTTCATGCTGTTTTTCATGCAATTTGTGCATCACAGGTTCTTTCTGGTGAAAGTAAAGAACCTATTTTTTCAGGCATGGAAGCAGTGCTGTGTAGGCATGCAGGGTTGTCGGGGTTTCTATGCGGTTAGCAAAACACTTCTCAGCTATTCTGGCTTCCCGATCCTTCCCCTCTTTTGTAAAAGTTGAAAATTTGTTCCTCGTTTCATCCTGAATAGCAGTGAGGCTTTCCTTTCCTCTAGCTGACACTTGGCAAGGAGCACAGACACCTTCAAGGACATCAGCATAGAGCTTTGGGTCATGCAGCCTGAGAAAACTGTCACAGAAAACAGTGCAGGCATCCATCAGCCTCAAAGTATCAGCAGATACATCTAACACAGACAACCATCTGTGCGGCACATACCTTTCAGGAGATGTTGCCTTGATGCCCAAGACCTTGCAAATATCGAACAGTTTCTCTTTCAGATGGGCACTGCATTTGAAATGTGTGTGGAGGTCCGACATCAGTGCCTCTGCTATACCCCCAAAAGGCTTGCAGAATTGTTTTGCAGCATTATGGGCATGGTGACAGGTGTCCCCATCAATGTCCAGCAGTCCTGGTGCTCTATCCCTGATTAATTTCTCCAGTCCTCCCTTGCTTCCCCTCAGAACTGCACAAGAGTCCATGAGAACTGAAACCAGATGTTCCCACAGTAGTCCATGTTTCAGAAAACTGTTGTCCAGCTGCTCAAACAGTCCCAGCAGTCACCTTTGTCAGAACAATAGCATCAAGATGATGTACTACTACTTTCTTGGCTGATGGTGAAAAGTGGGAACCAGGACAGCAAGCACTCTCTCATTGTCTTGGAAGTTGCCTCATCTGTGTTGAAGCTGAAATGGGATGTTGTCACTTCTCCCTTAAGCTCCTCTTGAAGCAATGGTGGCAGACCTCCACTGAGTTTGTCAGATGCTGTCGTCCAGTGCATGCTGAGCGACACTGGGCCACACCTTTGCCTCTTCGTCTGTCCTTGTTTAATTCAACCAGTTCCAGCCTCTAAAACTCCTCCTCCCCATCAATATCGTCAAAAAACTCGCAAAATACTTCAAGTAATTCTGGCGCAAATGCTTGGTTGCCATTTCTCTTCCAGGGAAAGAGATTTAAAATATGATGGGTGACAGCCCCGATATGGCCTGTTTGGTCGGCTGGGCTATAAAGAGAATTGGATTAGAGTGGACCTCGCTTTGGGGCAAATGCCTCAAAACAGAGTGGAAACTTTCGTTGGAGTTTTACGTTTTGCCTGCTAAACAACGTTAAAGCAGTTTGTGGGGCTTCTTAGAGATCTGCAGTGGGTCGCTGAAACTTACACCATGATTCTGTGCCCTTGGGACAGTGACTGACCATGGTTCTGAAAAAAAAAACACTTGAGAAAAATGCTCGTAAGGATCTACTACACAGTTTGCTACATGAAAGCCATAATTACACGCTCCAAACAATTTTTACATGGTAAAATAGCAATACACCAACACTACTAAGTGGTTACAGTTTTTTCCAGAAGGCTCCAGGGGCATACACCTCTCCCTCTCCTGCCTGACGATTTTCGCAATCTGTTCGTCTTATGGTTTCTATAGTTTTTCTCTTTTCTTTTGCCCTTTCTGTAGACTTTCTGGTGGCTGTTTTCACTCTGAGAATGTCTGCTTTCTCAGCAAACACTTGTGCACTGCTCCCTGCCACAAGATCCAGTTCTGCCAGCACGTCTAGTAGAGCCGAAGATCCTTTGTTGAAGCGCCAGTTCCCCAGGAAGAGGACTGGGGTGTGGCTGGTTGTTGGCCTCAACTGTGTGGAGAAAGCACCAGGACTCTTTCCCTGCAGGACATGTGTTATGATTGGGGTTGTCGTCTGTGCTCAGTGTGTGGAGAAAGGATGCTGGCCCACACTGCCTGCTCCTTTCTGGTCAGGTCCCCAGCGTTGCAGAAAAGACACCTCACCTCTCCCCCAGCCTGCATGCTGACCCCATCCTCTTGGACTTGTCTTCAAATACAGATACCTGAAAACAATGAAATGTGTGAGAATAGATTAACCCTCTTCCATTCGCTTTTCTGACCAAGAAACTCCTCCTAGTATTCGGAAAATTTCAATCTTTTTCTAGTAAAACACAGTTCCTTAGTAATATACACCACCATATAAAAACTACTGATAGTAGAGTCTTGAAATTTGACAGGAGTGTTCATAAGTTGTCATAGTTTACTTTGCATCAAAATTTGACAGTCCTGCTTATATATGTCGTGTTGCTGTCCCCCTTTTTGTCACCAAATCAAGGTGACAACATGTTCACTTCATGCTGTTAGTAAAATAATATGCTCTAACATGCACATCATGCACTAGTATGAGTCAAAATTTTAAAAAAAATAGTGTTCTACCTACAGGCCCTCTGTAGGATTCCACGTCAGGGTAATCCGATTGAATAATACACATCACATGAAGATTGTCACCAAGTCCATTGTCTGGGATTGTACAGTTTTTCTACACACTAAAGAGAAATAAAAAATACGCAAACACGGTACATTATTCACGGGATGGATTGCGTCGTGCCTTGAACTGGGCTTTGATATGTGATGTCATTGAGAAAGGGCCTGATCTTGAAGAGAGGGTCGTACTGGGGGCTGTCACGTCCAGGTGTGTCACTTGTGTCTCTCAAATGAAAATACTGATTCAGCTTCAAAAATCTTGTTTTGGGCATGACAGTACTGATCCATGAGTGAGAAAACTTGGGGTCAGTGGACCAGTACATATGTATTCTGGGCAGACGATTGATTCCCATCATTATCAGTATAGACAGGTAAGCCCTGATCTCCTCAGGTGTTGTGTCTGTCCACAAAGGATCAGAAGCCACACCTCTAGCGGCGATCTTTTGTTTAGCATACTTATTTGTCTCATCTGCCGCACTACGAAAAAAAGTTGGGGAAACAAACAGAAAAAAATAATCCAGGGGCTTGGCACTGAGCGGTAATGTGTGTACAGGGCCTGCAGGCAACTGAAAATCTTTCACTGCCAGCGCTGTGTGCGCCACGCGCCACGTCGTCTGCAAATTTAGTAGTGGAATGTTGTCTTCAGGGTCACTTTCTACTGCATAATCCTCATCTATTTCATCCCTTCCTTCTTCAGTTTCAATTTCAACATCAGATTCTCCATTCTGTTGTCTTTCAATCTCCTCAACTTGACGCATAATTTCGTCGATTTCATCTTCTGGAAAATCTTCCCACATTTCATCTTCGTGCTTTGCCGCCATTCTTAACTATGAGAAAATGTGTGAATGAAAATGAGAGACGCTGACCAATTTCTTGAGAATGGAAGGATGTGTGGTGCCAGAAATAGTACTGAAAAGCCATTGGGCTATCCTTACTATAGCGGGAAAAGTCACTCATGGTGTGTGTGACCTTGTTCATGCTCACAGCGTGATGGAAAATACCCACTGGCCGCGAGCGATTCTCGGCATGCTGCGGCACGATAAAATAAATGGGGCCTTTTCCGAAAAGCCCGCTGCGGCATTAGAAAATGGGAGAGGGTTAACCTTTAGGGCCTTCCAGATGACAAGGGAGTTGCAGAACCCACATTCCAGAAGATAGAAGAACACTTTCTTCCACCACTTCGTAGACCTGTGCAAAACCATGTAGTAAGTCATGGCTTTGTCTGCTCTGTCTATCCCCCCCATGTGCTGCGAGTAGGACTGGATGGCACACGGTTTGTCGACGACACGGGTGTGGTCCTGGTGACGTTTGGACCACACTTCCTTCCTGTAGGTCTGGGCTGAGTGGACAGATGTCATCAGGTTCACTGGCCTTTTGTCATACCAGCAGATGTACCTGATGTGTCCCCACGTGTGTGATGGCTGGCTGGTCTGCACGGGGTTTTGCTGCCTTGATGTTGTCAGGCACACCCTGGCGGTTGACACGCATTGTGCCACAAGCTCCTGTCTGGTTTTGGGCCAGGTCTTCAAAGAGAGCAGGCGATGAAAAAAATTATCCATATAAACAACATGTTCATTGTTGTAGAGTTTTTCACAAAGTGAAGTCACCACTTAATGAGCTACACCCTTTGCTCTTGGTGCCTGGATGTTTTCACGGCCTAAGTACAGCTGCCAGTTGAACATATATCCAGTTTTGGCATCTGCAAGGCCCCAAGCTTTCAAGCCCCACTTGGTTGGTTTGGCTGGCATGTAGATCAGCATGCTTGTTCTGCCCTTGAATGGTATCATGCTTTCATCTAGACAGTTCTTTGCCTGGCTGGAAGTATTTTTGCCAAAGTGGCACCAGTATGTCGTAGAGGGGGCGAATTTGTGTGGCCTTGTCGTGTTCTGGATGGTCTTTGGGTTTGGCAGTGGCGTTGTCAGACAGATGAAAAAAAGCGAGAATAGCCATGAATCTGTCTCTAGACATGATGTTTCTGAAGCCTGGCATCTCAATGTAATTGTCTTGACCAGTACAGATCAAACGACGAACGTGTTGTGAGGCCTATCAACAGCAAAATGGCTAAAAACGCTTTCATTTCGTCGAATGTCACTATTTGACAAGTACACTTTTCATGTAATGGCCTGTGCAGTTGTCGGGGCTCTAAGCAACATCATTGGATTGGATTGGATGTGAAGTTTGGAATAAATGAATGTACAGAAAGGGACAAGTAGACAGACAACAACACAAACATGATTCTGATAATAAATACTCACCAGTCAAGTTCTTCTCGCAGTTTGGAACATGCTGAGCCACCCAGGCAGCATACTGCATTGGGTCATCACGGTAAAGCTGCTTGCCAGATGACGACTCGCAGCTTTGGCAGTATGTGCACATAACATGTGCATCTATGCACAGTCCTGTCAGCAAATCCACCACACACCCCACACCACTATGGGAAGAGTGTCCCCTAGTCAGCCAGGTGCCATCAAAGCTGACACTCATGTCCAGTATGTCATCAGTGCTGAGTGTAATGCCAGACTGGCGTGCATGAACCTGTCTTACATACTCAGCTGTTGTTGAAATTAAATGTGTCTCATTGTCCCCAAGCTTTTCATGTAATTTATCTGCTTTCTTTTGAAATGTTTTGTGGTGAATGCCCTGAAGAGCCATGTTTTCACAAAAATTGTTGAAAGCTCTTGCCCCTAATCCACACACTAATGCTGAAAACACTGCCTGTCTGTTGATGATGTAGTCTGTCACCCCCCCCCCTGTCCCCTCTCAGCTAAAAACCCTTCTGTCCCCTCTACAACTTGTTCACAGGAAGAACAATACACATATCCATGCACTGCCAGCCCACATGGTTTCTTTTGATCAGTGCTGAAGCACAATGCAGTCTGCTGACACTGAGGGCAACTTAGCTTCTTCACAAACTGATCTATGCTACTGAAGTCAACTATCCCTCTCTTTGCAGTGTTGGTTGAACTTTCCTCAGCACTGGCACTTTCACGCTGGAGTTGTGCTTTCACTACTTCATGAGTCTCGATTGAACTGTGTGCTTCTTCTATTTCCTAAACCACTATCGAAGTAGATGGTGGTGGACAGGGTTCGCGATAACCGGTAATTGTCGGTATTTTACCGATTGTAAACAGGGAATACCGGAAATTTTCGAAGCAGCCGGTACTGCGTACCGATTCTGTTTGCCTGTGACCGATTAGATTTCCGTCTCAAAAAAAAAAGTCTGAAGTGACGTTTTCTGACAGTCTGTCATGCGCCTGTACTGTGCTTACGCACCTACCCCTTCCTACCCCTTCCGACGAACATCTTTGGCGCCAGCCTCATTTAATTAGCCTAGCACGCAGAACAGCAAGCTTTACTGTTAAAGAATAGAGCTTCGCGCTCTTCTCGGCATGACAGTGCCTTCCATTCGCAATTAGTAAATGGGGCCTAGATTTATTTATTCTTTATTCTTTTAATCTTTTATATCGATGATAATGGAATAAGCACTCCTGTGCTTTTTACTTTTAGTCCCCGTGTGTATGCAGTTTTGTAAATGTCATCTGTTCCCACCGGCACACGATGGCCTGCTCTTACGAAAAGCGAAATCGCCACTTGAAGTTGTTGATCTGCACTGCCGAGTGTAGGCAAGCTGTTTTCTTCGCCTCGACTTGCCTGTAGATGAGAGGGGGGGGGGGGAGAGCGCGCACATGCCTGTACTGGCACACACACCTTACACACGCACACTAACACACACACACACCACACACACACACACACACACACACACACACACACACACACACTCACCTTCATGTCGTCTGGGATTTCACCAAGTTCTGCAAGCGTGGCTGGTAACCTGGGCAAGTTGTTGCATTGCCGCTGTCGTTGAATAGACCTTGTCATGGAAAACTTGCTGGGAAGACTTAGCACTGCAGCTTGAGATAATCCGTCATGGACATCCGCCAGAATTTGACGAGTGGCATCCCGCGTTGTGTGTGCTTGGGACTTCATGCGATTTATGGCCTTGTCAGCCTCCACTTTTGGAAGATTTGGGGCATGCTGATGGTCTCCGATCTCGTGTACTTCCTCCCCATTCCTTGTATGTATCCTGGCTTTGCAGAGTTTTTGGTCGCATCTCCAAAAGAGCAATTCGGGATCATTCGTGCTCCTCTTGTCAAAGCGGAATGCATAGCTGCCAACAGTCAATTTTTCTTTATCTCTTTTGCTCAGGTATGTTTCTGCCATCTTACCGCTAGTCTCAGTACAAGTGCTGTGGTTGAAACTATATCCATGCACTGCCAGCCCACATGGTTTCTTTTGATCAGTGCTGAAGCACAATGCAGTCTGCTGACACTGAGGGCAACTTAGCTTCTTCACAAACTGATCTATGCTACTGAAGTCAACTATCCCTCTCTTTGCAGTGTTGGTTGAACTTTCCTCAGCACTGGCACTTTCACGCTGGAGTTGTGCTTTCACTACTTCATGAGTCTCGATTGAACTGTGTGCTTCTTCTATTTCCTAAACCACTATCAAAGTAGATGGTGGTGGACAGGGTTCGCGATAACCGGTAATTGTCGGTATTTTACCGATTGTAAACAGGGAATACCGGAAATTTTCGAAGCAGCCGGTACCGCGTACCGATTCTGTTTGCCTGTGACCGATTAGATTTCCGTCTCAAAAAAAAAAGTCTGAAGTGACGTTTTCTGACAGTCTGTCATGCGCCTGTACTGTGCTTACGCACCTACCCCTTCCTACCCCTTCCGACGAACATCTTTGGCGCCAGCCTCATTTAATTAGCCTAGCACGCAGAACAGCAAGCTTTACTGTTAATGAATAGAGCTTCGCGCTCTTCTCGGCATGACAGTGCCTTCCATTCGCAATTAGTAAATGGGGCCTAGATTTATTTATTCTTTATTCTTTTAATCTTTTATATCGATGATAATGGAATAAGCACTCCTGTGCTTTTTACTTTTAGTCCCCGTGTGTATGCAGTTTTGTAAATGTCATCTGTTCCCACCGGCACACGATGGCCTGCTCTTACGAAAAGCGAAATCGCCACTTGAAGTTGTTGATCTGCACTGCCGAGTGTAGGCAAGCTGTTTTCTTCGCCTCGACTTGCCTGTAGATGAGAGGGGGGGGGGGGGGGAGAGCGCGCACATGCCTGTACTGGCACACACACCTTACACACGCACACTAACACACACACACACACACACACACACACACACACACCACACACACACACACACACACACACTCACCTTCATGTCGTCTGGGATTTCACCAAGTTCTGCAAGCGTGGCTGGTAACCTGGGCAAGTTGTTGCATTGCCGCTGTCGTTGAATAGACCTTGTCATGGAAAACTTGCTGGGAAGACTTAGCACTGCAGCTTGAGATAATCCGTCATGGACATCCGCCAGAATTTGACGAGTGGCATCCCGCGTTGTGTGTGCTTGGGACTTCATGCGATTTATGGCCTTGTCAGCCTCCACTTTTGGAAGATTTGGGGCATGCTGATGGTCTCCGATCTCGTGTACTTCCTCCCCATTCCTTGTATGTATCCTGGCTTTGCAGAGTTTTTGGTCGCATCTCCAAAAGAGCAATTCGGGATCATTCGTGCTCCTCTTGTCAAAGCGGAATGCATAGCTGCCAACAGTCAATTTTTCTTTATCTCTTTTGCTCAGGTATGTTTCTGCCATCTTACCGCTAGTCTCAGTACAAGTGCTGTGGTTGAAACTATATCCATGCACTGCCAGCCCACATGGTTTCTTTTGATCAGTGCTGAAGCACAATGCAGTCTGCTGACACTGAGGGCAACTTAGCTTCTTCACAAACTGATCTATGCTACTGAAGTCAACTATCCCTCTCTTTGCAGTGTTGGTTGAACTTTCCTCAGCACTGGCACTTTCACGCTGGAGTTGTGCTTTCACTACTTCATGAGTCTCGATTGAACTGTGTGCTTCTTCTATTTCCTAAACCACTATCGAAGTAGATGGTGGTGGAGCTGACGAAACTGTACTGTTTGAAGTCGAAGTAGACACCACTGACTGAGTGTCCGATTCAGGATCGTTTCTCGGCAAATCGCCACTTGAAGTTGTTGATCTGCACTGCCGAGCGTAGGCAAGCTGTTTTCTTCGCCTCGACTTGCCTGTAGATGATGATCTGAGCGTATGTTTCTTTGAAGCAGGCTTTTTTTTGTGCGCGATCGTCAACCAGAAAGTTGTAAACAGTCCGCCACATTAGCCAAGACGCGTCACGTGACCTTAGTGGGCTAATGGTGTGGCCAAGATTTGAATTGCTCTCCATATATGGCATATGTGATGCTCCACCACGAAATGAGTCGCTTAGCACATTACCCAATTTTGTTTTTGTATTGAGTTTTGAGGTTCAGTCCTTGTGCTACCTGTCCTACCTTGCTGAGGAACTGTCTCTTTGTCAGGGAAAACCACACCTAGCAGCCTGGATGACTCGGTTCACAGCGTCGTCCTCCATCTCTGGAGGAATGCTCTGACTGCGGCCAGCTTTTTTCCCCAGGGTTGATTTTCCATTGATGTAGTCCTTCAGGGTGCTGTGTGGCGCCTCCAACTCCCTGGCGTGTTGAGAGTGTCATCACATTGATTTAAACGACCGTGCTGCTGTGTGCATTGTCATCATTGAAGCTCTTGGCACTGGACCAGGTAGTGGTCTGTTAGGTAGGCCCACTTGGGGCACATTGTCCTCTCTACCTGTGCTAACGTGTGTGCTACTGCCAGTGAGGCATGTAATAAGGATCAGAGACAAACATTTTTTGAATGGGGTCCAAGGTATGGTGAATTTCTTTCACTTTGTCTCTGGCATGGAAAGTAACACTGGTGTCCTGCACCTTGAATCTTGTTGTAGGCCCCTCTGAACTTGCACTTGTTTTTTTACTGTTGGTTGCCATAGGCTGCCTGCGGATGTTGCTGTGGAATGTTCCCATGACGGTCATGTATGGAAGACGGTGTAATGCAGGCCCCTGTATTAACAACGTATAGTTGTGCAGTTTTAATTTGAGTTTTAAATTCTGATCAGTTGACAGCCCTGATATGGCAGTGTGGTCGGCAGGGCTATTATAAACACCATGCCTGGATTGGGTTGGGGTTATAAACACCATGCCTGGATTGGGTTGAGGTTATAAACAGCATGCCTGGATTGGGTTGGGGTTATAAACAGCATGCCTGGATTGGGTTGGGGTTATAAACAGCATGCCTGGATTGGGTTGGGGTTATAAACACCATGCCTGGATTGGGTTGGGGTTATAAACACCATGCCTGGATTGGGTTGGGGTTATAAACACCATGCCTGGATTGGGTTGGGGTTATAAACACCATGCCTGGATTGGATTGGCACATCATTACACACAGGACCTGGGGGAGATATATGTTCTAGTTACTCATACTGTTTACTGTTATTGCCCTGTTTTAATCTGTACACATATATAGTTGCACAGTTATATTCTGAGATTTAAAGTATGATGAGGAAACAGCCCCGATATGGCCTCGATGGTCGGCTGGGCTGTAAACAAGAAGATTGGATTGAATTGATTTGGGTTTTATCTCATTTTATGTGTGGTTGATGGGGTTTCAAGTTTGAAAAGTGAGAACTAGAAATATCTATGATGATAATGATAAATAGGGAATAAATTAAAAGTGTTCAAAATTTCCTTTTGTGACTTGACTGACAGACAGTGAAGACATTGAATTCTGAAGTACTTGTTGTAAACAAGGTGTACAATGGTGTGTTGTGCAGTGGGCAATATTGGGAGTCTGGTGTGAAACAGCCCACATGTCCCCCATCTTTACCTGGGTCCGAAAATTAACTGTATATATATATATATATATATATATATATATATATATATATATATATATATATATATATATATAACTAATACCACGATTTAGACAATATATGTAAATACTATGTCATTGATAGTTACAGTATGCTGATGGCTAAACAGGCAACAGAAGGACTGGTTTGTAGAAAGGAGTGATTTTGATATGTACATCAAAAACCAGTACTGTGAGTGTGTGCTTGTGTTATGATTTTGATGACTTGCTGATTATTCTGTCAATTATATGATGTAAAACTCCTGTGATGTTTCGGGTTGTTTTGTGTGTACATGTGTCTGGATGTGTGTGTGTGTGTGTGTGTGTGTGTGTGTGTGTGTGTGTGTGTGTGTGTGTGTGTGTGTGTGAGAGAGAGAGAGAGAGAGAGAGAGGAGAGAGAGATTTTATTCTGATAATCGATTCATTGTCGCTGTCTGTTTCTGAATGGATGTGTGATCATCCATGGGCTGTGTGGTTGGTGCTATGAAGTGGTTGGCGGGGCTAGAAACAAGAAGATTGGATTGGATTGGAAAATTAGAATTTTGGTGACCCCGGGTAATATGTTGGCATATGTAGAAAGCTCACACACACACATACATGATACACACACACACACACACACACACACACACACACACACACACACACACACACATACACACACACACACAGTGACACACATACACACACACACACACACAAACACACACACACAAACACACACACACACACACACACACACTGCCATCACCACCACCACCTTCTGCTCTCAACGAACCTCACGCACCCTCCTCCCCCCCCCCCCCCCCCCTTTCCCCACAAAGTTGATCAGGCCATATTTTCGATTCAAAATTTTATTCGAAACCAAGTTGTTATACAACAACAAGAACAACCGTTGACAACAACGACAACAACAAGGTCTGAAAAAAAAGTCCCTGCCTCTTTGTCTGTGAACTGAATGAATCAGTTGCAGATGATCAACCTGGAAGCTTTAGCCCAGGAACGAAAAAAAACAACCACCACCACAATGACAACAACAACAACAAAACAGGAGCAATATTCTTAGCATTACACCGGCGGCACTACACAGTGATAAGACATTGAGGGTTTTGTTGGGTTTGGGGGAGGGGGGGGTGGGGGGTGGATAAGATAGGGCGAAAAGTCTCGGACACATAAGTGACTCATTCTCTGTAAAGCTGAGCCAGTGCTACATGTATCCCAGTTATATGCCCAAGTCGGATGCGTTGGGCCTGACTTGTCAGTCGCTTAACGGCAGCGCAACCCTTATTTTGGCTTATACGAAAGACAACAATAGTTGTTGTTCGAGTGTTCGACGACGAAGAAGAAAAAGTAGTATATCAAAATGTATCTTCATAGAAACAACAGCTGCATCATTGTAACGAATTTCGAAAAATAGCTACAAAGAGTAATAATTCAAAGTTTGTCTCCATAACAGCAGCTACACTATAAACATACACAACAAAATGTACACACAAAAAATACTGAAGGAAAAAAGCTAGACCAGAAACAAAAAACGAAAGGAAAAAAAACGCGAAAAAAATCAGTCTATGCAGGTTAGAAAAGATAATTTTGAAAAATTATAGCTTGTATAACCAACCCCCCTCCCTAACAAACAAAACGCTGCGGGTTTTTTTTCTTTTCCCTTACCTGCTTTTTTTTTGTTGTTTTTTGTTTTTTTTGTGTGGATGATTTCAATTCCTGAGTCGTACATGAACTGGATGGCTGGAAAAAACATGAGTATGGTGATAAGTTAGGGAGGGGGGAGGTGAATGATGACGAATATAACTAGTGATGTATTACAACATAGGCTCGAAACTTACACGATATAAACAATGTATTGTATGATACGTCCCAAAACAATGTTGATTTTTTTCTTTTTTTGTTTTGTTTGGGTTGGTGTTTTTGTTTTTGTTTTGTTTTTGTGTGTTTTTTGTTTTGTTGTTGTTGTTGTTGTTTTTTTGGGGGGATCAGATGACAGAGTCTGTTGTTCAAATGGCTTCACACACTTGATAACATGTTTATAAAATATTATCGAGTTCTTTTCCGTTTTCATTCATTCTGACTGCTCCTTTCCTTGACTAAATCCCAGCAAATAAACCTACCAACAATTACAACTACAACAAAAATGATATTAATGATCATAATAAAAAAAAATATATGTCCCAAAACCCATTGGTTATATCATCTGAAACCTACAAAACCACGTAAGACAAACTGAGGCAGTCGTGTTTATCCCCGAGTGTCGTATGTCATGATGAGCATCAGTGCAGGAGGCTGGTTGTGTGGGTGATGTCAGCAATGGGTCAGGGGAAAGCCACACACCACAGCCTGAATGAAATCCACACTGGCCACGTCCCCCCTCTATGACATCGTCTGCAACCAAAGGAGAAATCATACATTGTCAACATAATCATCATAGCAAAATAATCAGAACGTATCAAAATAATCAGAATAGTTAAAAAATAATCAGAACGTGTCAAAATAATCAGAACGTATCAAACTAATCAGAACAGATCCAAATAATCAGGAACAACTAGCCGCTTTGGCGCAGTGGTTAACACCTTGAGTTACGGACTGGAAGGACGCGGTTCGAATCCCATAACACACATAGGGATTTTTCGGACGAGCCAGCTCCTACCCAGAGTGAGTGAGCTGTGCAATCATTTAAATGGGAAGACTGGGACACACAGTCGAGCTTCATCCACTTTACAGATGCGAGTTTGAGAGTGTTGCTCAAATTACATGACCAACACTGCAGGTGTCTGTATCTCTCGGGCCTGGTTGATGCCAGTATATATTATCATATGATAGTAAGCGTAGAGTACACCCCTGTCAAATAGTCTTAAACCGCGTGCACTTCCATAGCAGCATCATGATGTCATCCCTACTATCATTGATTATCATGCCATTTAAAAAAAAAAAAAAAAAAAGCCTCTGATCCAATGGTCCCAGCTGCTCTGGTCTCATGGTGACCTCAGATTCGGTTTCCCCATACGCTCCTGTGTGTGTGGTGAGTTTGTGTCAAAGCCTTTGGGATTGGAGGTTATGGGGGCGGTCTTAGGAAAAAAATTTGGTGATCGCCACTTCAGGTGGGTGACTCACTCAGTCTGGCTCCACGACTGAGCTAATACTGTCGTTAGTAGGGGGCTTAGTAGGTGGTGTCTTGCGTATGTTAGCTCAGAACAGGCACCACTGAACACCACCAAAGTGACCCAGCAGAAGTGCAGGGCCCCTCTGGCTGGTGGTCCCGCGGCGGCCTGATATTGATGAGCTCCCTGTGGACTGCCGACCCTGGGGATGAGACATAACGAATCAGGGTATGGCAGTGGCGGGGAGATTGAAACGTGCAACGTGGAAACAGCAGGACAGGAA
>CM060346.1:35534520-35544520 GCA_030674155.1 Stramonita haemastoma | reverse complement strand
AAAACAACACTAACAATAATACAAACACTGTCAAACGCCAACAACAATAAGACAATCAACAAACATAATAACAACAAGAGCAACAAACAATAGCACTAAAACACTGTCCACAACAAGAGCATTAACAGCATTAACAACCATAACCACAACAAACAACAAGCACAATAACATCAAACAAATAGTACCAACAACACAATGACAAAAACAAACAATAAGACATCACAGCAACAATATTCACAAACACACAAACACATTCACCCACACAGCACAGCACAGCACAGCACAGCACAGCACACACACACACACACACACACACACACACACACACACACACACACACACACACACACACACACACCACACAACACAACACAACGCAACACAACGCAACACAACACAACACAACACCAACAAACACCAACACAACACAACACAACACAACACAACACAACACAACACACACACACACACACACACACACACACACACACACACACACACACACACACACACACACAAAAGTGCCACAGCCAAAGAACTGCAAAAAAAGTCTCAAGCCCCAAAAATTATGTGCAGTGGTTAAAACACTTCCGAGTCAGGGCAAGGACTTACTGGTTCGAGCCTACCCTCCTGCCCCCCTCCTCTGTCTCCTCTGCATCTGGGCCCCCACCGCTGACAATCAGCTTGAAGCTGCAATCACCACGTCAAGGTTGTAGGATTGTCACCACATCAAGGTTGTAAGCATGATTGTCATCAACATGTGATACCTCATTCAGTGATGCAAAGGACATTTTTAAATAACAAAGATGGCTATCTTATTGGTGTCCATCAAAAATGATCACTTGTCAAATAAAACAAATGACTTGTCAGGTGCTTAATGTTCGCTCATATGACAGACTATGATAGTTTCTGTCTGAGCGTTCGACAATAACGACGACGACGACGAGAGAGGAAGAAGAAGAAAAAGAAGAAGATGGAGAGGAAGTTGCAGGGGTGTCTTTGTTTGGTTTGGGTTGTTTGGTAGTTGATTTTCAAACTACTTTGAAGTGGTAGACATTTTTAGTAACGTTTGCCAGGTTTGAGAATTCCAAACACAATTTAAACTTGTCTTTATTTAATTAAAAAGGACTTAAGAAAACTTAATTTGGGCACACAAGTCTGCGCGCCTTTGTGTGCACATGCTCACATGCATGCACTTACACACACACAAACACTCACGCTCACACACACACACCACGCAGCACGCACGCACGCACGCACCACCACGCACCACACGCACACACCACACACCACACACACACACACACACACACACACACACACACAAAGACTAAAAGTATGGAAACGCGAGTTTTGCTGATTTGATAAATACATTTGTAAAATGAAAAAAAAGGCAATAAATTTATGCAAGGTAAAAATCAGCAAAACGAGACTAAAACACACACACACACACACACACACACACACACACACACACACACACACACACACACACACACACACACACATGGTACCAGTGATACAGGCATAAACATTTCTAGCAATAATGTATACAAAGTATTGATTCCTTAGGAAAATTTAAAGAGAAAAGATAGAAACCAATAATCAATCAATAATAAGGCATACAAAGAAAAGTAAAAATGGTCATTCAATGATGACAGTTTTGCTCAAAATACATACATATGTTTTTATATTTATTCAAATACAAAAAAGCCATTGATCTGAAAACACTTTTTAATTTCTAAATGTCCAAAAAAAAAAAAATGCAAAGCAGA
Source organism: Stramonita haemastoma (assembly GCA_030674155.1). Taxonomy (NCBI): domain Eukaryota; kingdom Metazoa; phylum Mollusca; class Gastropoda; order Neogastropoda; family Muricidae; genus Stramonita; species Stramonita haemastoma. The sequence goes on along the minus strand of CM060346.1, from coordinate 35,542,745 downwards.
AACAGACATAAAGAAACACCCCAAGTTTCCCCATACAAGACTATGATGCCATTGTTCCATTCAAAGGAAACACAATCTGGAACAACAAGACCTTTCCAGAAAATGCTGTGAAACAGAAAGGTTGCCATCATCACTACTTACACCATATGCATTTCCCTTTCTTTATCTTTCGTCATTCCAACTGTCAAGTCATTTTTTTCTTCCTTGGCAAAGCTCCAGGTTCACCAATGGTGAGATGTTGCATAATCACGAGACTGTTTTTGCCCACCATGAAGGTAGCCGCATTCCGACTTCGGGGATAGAAAGTATTCATCGTTGAGAAAAGAGTTAGGAATTATACCTGTTTCTTCACCTCTCTGTTTCCAGTCTCTGTTGTATTTCTGTTCTTGCCAATAATCAGGTGGTGAAAACAGATTGGAATATTGGAAGCTAATCACTGTGCTTAGGGTGTCCTACAATACTTAGTGCTATGATATGGTCAGCATTGTGTGGTACAGTTCCTCTGAGAAGTGGAAGCATACTGTAATTCATAATTTGCCTTTTAGATATTTAAAACAAACAAACAACAAACAAACAAAAACTCAGAATTTGCCAATCAGACACCCTACCCTTGCTATCTTTCCCATCTCCCAACTAGGGCCCAAAAAAAAATGAATGTTTTTTATAAAGGCAACAATAAATGTCCTTCCCTAATATATGCTTCTACCAACCAATGTGCCGGAGCAGACGACAAGATTCTTCCCTGAAAACTCTCCACAATCCACATTTGGTTTCAAAACCTGAACAATGTGTAGCTGTATACAGACACGAAAACGAAAAATTAGAGAACGACAATGTAGTCTTTGAATTAAAAGACAACACCAAGACGTTCTTTTTTCACAATAAAATCACATCTGCTCCTATTCCATTTTTCTGACTTTTAACATCGTGGCTAATACCTGACTTGGTCCTATCTTTTTGTGCTGCTACATGAAAAAAAAAATATATATATCACAGAGTATTGAAAAATGTTTTTTTGGAAACTGCTCAGAATTTTAGGATACCACCATCCCCCTCCTCCCCTGTCCCTCCCCTCATTCACTCCCACCTCTTCCCCGCTTTTTCTTTTGTCCACCTAATCTCTGCAGATTGGCTAATCTTGATCTGTCTTCTCTTGGGCTTCCTGCTCAGTGTGCGCGTCTCCCCCTCCTGCTGTTGTGTGGTGGCCTGGGTCTGGTCTTGGGCTGTGTCTTCCTGACCGGGCTCCTGTGCCCTTTCCTCCTCTTCCCCTGATTTGGGCTCTTGGCTCTCGGCCTCCTCTTCTCCTCCTGCTGTTGTTGCTGCTGTTTCTTCTGCTGCTGCTTCTGCTGATTCTTGGGTTTCTGCTGCTTCCTGGGTTGCTGATGATGTTTCTTGGGCAGCGGTTTCTTCTGCTGCTGCTGCTGCAGTTTCTTGTGTAGTTGTTGCATCTTCTGCTGCAGTTTCTTGCGTCGTGGTTGCAGTTTCTTCTTCTGCTGCTGCAGCGGTTTCATCAGCCGCCTGTTGGCTTTGCTCAGCAGTGCCGGTTTCTTCAGCCTGCGCCTCTTCTGCCTGCTGCTCTCCTGCGCTTTCTCCTGTTTCGGCCTGGGTTTCTCCTTCCTTCTCCGTCTTCTCCTCCGAGGTCTGCGCGGTGTCGGCCTGGTCTGCCTGCTGACCTTTGCGCGCTCTGAACCCTTTGTAGCTGGCCTGGATCTTGACCGCCGCCTTTTCCACATCCGGGTCAGTCAGGTCAATGTCCACTTCCTCTTCCTGCTCCTGACCTTGACCTTCCGCCTTGACCTCCTCTGAGGTCTCCGCTGTGGCCTCAGCTTCCTGTTCTTCTTGCTCTCCTTCTTTCTCACCTTCTTTAGCAGCCCCGTCGCCTTCTCCTGGGCTGCCGCCCATCGTCTTCCGAGCCTTGAAGCCTTTGAAGCCCGCTTGGATTTTGATGGCGGCCTTTTCCACTTCCGGGTCGTTGAGGTCGATGTCCACTTCCTCTTCCTCCTGGGCCGGTTTGGCGTCCTCGGCTTTCTTGTTCTTGGGTTCGTAGTCCGCTGCTGCGTTGGGGAAGGGCGAGGAGGGCTTGTCTTCCTCCGCTGCCTGGGCCGCTGGGAGGGAAGGAAGGACAGAAAGGTTACTGCTGGCAACAGGGCACAGGGGGGGGGGGGGGACTGCTCTACAGCTAACACACCGGCCTACAAAGCCAAAAGTACGGGTCGGAGTGTGCGGTGGTTCGAATCTCGTTTGAGCCAAAAACTTTTCCCTCCATCCATTAGACCACGAGTGGTGGTCTGGGTGCTAGTCTTTCGGATGAGACAAACACCGTGGTCCTGTGTGTTGCAAATCATGATTTAGTGCACGTAAAAGAACCCACAGGAAGAAGGGGGTTGACCCTGGCAAAATTCTGTGGGGAAAACAGCCACTCTGATAGGGAAACAGGTACAGTTGCAGAAAAAAAAGGGTAGGCGCTGCACTCGTGGCGACGCACTCTCCCCGGGGAGGGCAGCCCGAATTTCATGCAGAAAAATCTGCTGTGACACAAATTGTTATGAAATAAAATATAAAATAAATCAAATCAAATCAACAAACATCAATACAGCCGAGGAGAGGCATACCACTACAGCTTCTCTTAAGCCCCCTCCATACTGGTAAATTAACATGTTGATGCTTATTGTATCTATTTATTTTTTTAATTTATTCTTTCATATCGAGGATAATGGAATAAGCACTCTTGTGTTTTTTGTGTTTTTTTTAACTTTACATCCAGTCCCCGTGTGTATGCAGTTTTTGTAAATCTTGTCATCTGTTCCCACCGGCACGCAATGGCCTACTCTTACGAAAAGCGGAACAGGATTTAACGTGTGCACAAGATGTTTCTGCCTGCACTGGCACGCGGGGCCTCGGTTTATAGTCTCATCCAAAGACTTTTGGGAGAGCAGAGTCAGCACTGATGATAACTCCAGGGGAAAAATCCCACTGAACAAACTCAGGTTGTCAAATTGCCAGCCTAATGTTGTGACCACTAGGCTATCCCTCCCCCTTCCTGCTTATGCAGTAGTGACTTACATCATTATAACCAATACAATTTTCTATAATTATTATAACCATCATACAAACATCATTACATGAACATTGAAGAAAAATATCCATTAGGACCAAAGTGAGGTAAACAAAAAGTGTCCACTAAAACCAAACAAACAAAGCATAAAACATACTGGGAAACAATAAGACCAACTCTGCATATGACTTAGCCCAAAATTGAACTTTTCATCCACCTACTTTCATTTGCTAGGGGGTTTTTTCTTGTTTTTGTTGTTGTCTGGTTTTGTTTTCATTTCTGGGCTACAGCTCCAAGGTTCAATAATTGTGAGATTTCTGTGTATGGGACCGCCCCCCCCCCCCCCCACACCACACACACACGCATGGACAACACACACACACACACACAACACACACACACACACACACACACACACACACACACACACACACACACACACATGCCAAACACGGAACTTCACCACAAGTTAACAGTGGTTACTCCCCAAACCAACACTCAACTACAGCTACAAGCTGATGGTGAAAATCACCGCTGGCACCACAAACGCCCTGATGAGTATGTTAGCCACTTCCCTCAACATGAAGACACCATCACAAGAACCAAAAACAGTGAAGTGGTTAGATGTCAAACGATGGACGCTATAGCCAGCCCAGTGGTTAAAAGCTGGTTGGACTTCAATCCCATGAAATTATTTTATACAAGTCATGCGTTTGAATCTCGGTGGTGGCGTCTGGTGGTATAAGGGTTGGGGATGTTTTGTGTTCGAATCGGTCAGACAGGCAAGGTCTCATCGTTGGAAAACTGTCGGAGCTCCAGCCGAGGAACAAACAACAAAACAAGAACAGAAAAAAAAATTGCCATCAAAAGGAAAATGGGTTCGGCCAGAGTCAACAGTCTACAACCGACACACTGCCAGGGGACGGGATAGCCTAGTGGTCAGAACATTGCGCTGGCAATTTGACGACCTGGGTTCGATTCCCGTCGAGGAGATTTTTCTCCTGGAGTTAACATCAGTGCTGACTCCACTCTCCCCAAAAGTCCTTCGGATGAGACTTTAAACCGAGGCCCCGTATGCGAACCACGTACAACATTTTGCGCACACGTTAAATCCTGTTCCGCTTTTCGTAAGAGTAGGCCATCGTGTGCCGGTGGGAACAGATGACATTTACAAAACTGCATACACATGGGGACTGGATGTAAAAAAGCACAAGAGTGCTTATTCCATTATCCTCGATATAAAAGAATAAATCAAATAAATCAAATCAGTTCAAACATTCTGTGCAGTGCCCCAACTCTGCTTCAAGGGGTCAAGTGTAAAATCTGTTGTTGTTGTTGTTGTTGTTTTCGTTCCTCAGCTAGAGCTCCAAGGTTCACCAATGGTGAGAGTTTTTTGCCCCCCACCCCCACCTTTACTCCCACCCCCTTCTCCATCACCACCATTTAGGTTACCGCATTCAAACTTCGGGAATGCCGTCAGATTGTGAACAAATATTATTTACAGTGTTGGTTAACAGCCGTCTATGCAATCATTATCAATTTGCATTAATGTTGAATACAGCAATGATGCAACCCACATACAGGGACAGAATGATAAATTCATAATCGTAAGTTAATAAACCAAATAAATGGAGGATTTCCTTTACAAAACTGTTCATGAATCTTGAGTGAAATATGAAACTGGTAGGCAGAATCCAAAATGTAGTCAAATTCTGATGACGTCCAGACACTATGTAAAAGGGGAGTATCTTGTCAGGATTCAAGGAATAATATCTCCATAGTTTTGTCTGCATTGACATCAATATCACAGCGTTAAGAGACAACACAACCTAGGATAAACAACCTACACTGAACACAGCAGTGATACAAGACACCTCTATGGCAAAGAAGAGCAAAAAAAACCCAAAAAAACCAATTCCATTGAAGTACAAAATGGATAAAAGTCGAGAAGAAACCAAAAAACAAAAGGAAAAAAGCCAAAGACAAAACAAACAACAAAAACCACCCTAAACCAGGATCACTTCTACGAAACCAAATAAACCCAAGACCACCTTATAAAAACCAACACTAAAAGAGACTACCAAGACACCACCACAACAACAGAATAAACCCAATCTTTACTTGCATCAGCAATTAAAAAATAAGATGAAACAAAGGTTGATTAATAATCCAAAATGCCACACCACCGAACAAGAAACCCCCTCCACCACCAAAACTGAATGGATTAATGTCAGCACAACACAGAAGAAGAAGAAGAAGATGAAGACGAAGAAGAACTCTACTACAAGACCCACCAGCCACAGCCACCACCCAGAAAAACCAGAGGAAGAGAAAGCGAAACTACAGGACACAACATCGCCACAGGCCAGCGCCAACCTTGATTGACCTCCTTGCGCGTCTTGTAACCCCGAAAACCAGCTTGGATCTTCAGCGCGGCCTTTTCTGTTTCCGGGTCATTGAGGTCAATATCTACTTCCTCTTCCTCTCCCTTACCTCTCACCGCCGGCGAGGCTGCCGTTCCGGCTGTGGATGCTTCCGCCTGCTGTAAAAATAGCAAGAAAAAAGTCCGTCTGAATAAAAACAAACAAACAAACAAATTCTAACATTTTATCCTTTATTTTAAAAAAAAAATCTTAAAGCAAAGATGAGGAAGGTTATTGAGAACGTTTATCTTTTTATTGATTGATAAATCTATAGATGTAAAAGAAGGCCTCAAGATAGAGATGAAAACTACAACATTAACAACAAAAAGCACAGCATCAAACAAAAATGATACACGATATCCATGCAGCAAATAACACTGTACTGCACAACAGACATCCTGTGCCCATTGGTATTTTTGTTTTTGTATACCCTTCAAGTCACAGCAGATTTCTCTGCATGAAATTCAGGTAGCGTCACCACAAGAGCAGCGCCACCCAGTAATTTTTGTTTGCCTTGTCCTATCTGCATGTATATTTCTTTCCCCACAGTATCAGAGTAGCTTCTTTCTACAGAATTTTGCCAGGGACAACTCTCTTGTTGCCATGGGTTCTTTCACATGTGCTACATACGTGTAACAAACTGGACCTCAGTTTATTATCTCATCTGAGAGACTGGCACCGAGACCACCATTCATGGTCTCGTTGATAGGGGAGAAAGTTTCGGCATAAAAGGGGAATTGAACCCGGGCTTTTTGTTGCTTTCTAGGCAGGTGGGTTACCTCTAGACCACAGATCCCTTCATTTTCAATGTTCCCAATCTTTATGCACAGAAGTTGCCAGAGAGATTCACAGTATAAACAAGAACATTATAGATCAAAGTATAAATAACACATTATTCACTGCAGGACAAAAAAAGAAGAAATAACACATAACAAAGCTTCTTTGAACAAAAACAATAACAACAAACAAAATAAAATATAAGAAAATGAAGTGATATGAAGAAAAAGACAGAAACGAAAGATATACTACAAAAAAGCAAATGTATAGCATGGAATTTCAAAGGGGATAATGCTGTGTTCTTTTTTCTGATAGATATCCATGGAATATTATTTCCTTGCAGGAGCATCTGACATCCTCTCTGAAAGGTGCCACAGAGCAACAGAGTGTTATTTCACTTACCTGTCAAGCCAACAATCTGATTAACAGCTAATTAAGAAGTTACATAATTGATTTGATGGGTAGTTAATCAAGTCGTTATTCCATTAATCTGATTAGCCACTAATCAAGAAGTTATCCCATTAATCTGATAAGTAGGTAAATTGATCATCTCTGAAAATAGTATCTGGTTTTCAGTATTTAAAGTCTTTGCTATGAAAGATGATGTACATAGCATTTGATATGCATAAAAATAAAGAAAAAGATTCCTAACTGATACCTCTATTCTTAACAATCTTGTAGTTCTAAACTGATTCAGTAACAATTTTATACTCATCATTTTTCAAAAAATAAAAACTGTCACAAACTACTGAAAGCATAATCATTTTGCACAATTTTGCTGTTTCTAGGAAAATGGATATCACAAAACCTAACAATCTGCTGCTCTGTAAAGCTTTGACATTCTTCACTTCACTACACAACAATGCCTTCCTGTCAGCGAAACAATCATAAAGGGCTTTGATGTGAAAACGAACTTTCAAAACAAGTCAAACTTAACTTCAAGCTTTGTATACACTTTACTTTGTACTCTCTTTCGCTTTACCTTTATAAGTATGATGTTAATACATCAGAAACCTCTACTATAAACAATTCCCAAACAATCTTAAACTATTTTGTCAATGATTCAAAATCATGTTTTTCATTTATTTCCTGAACCTTAAACTAGTAAAAATGAATTTTAAAAAAAACAAAAAAACACCCACAACTCAAATTGCATCTGCGTTTTATTGACTACGATCTCTCACCATGCTAAAAATAATAGAATGGTAAAGCAACCAGTCAGTTGATAACTATCTACAGTTAGGCCAATACTCACTACAGCAATTAAAAAAAAAAAATATAATATATATAATATATATATAAATTCATATATAGATATCTATAAGATATCTATATATGCATTATAAGCATCCTTTTAACAACATACTTCAATATTGTGCTATGTTAAACCACCAGTACCAGCAGACTTTGAGGAATAATTGCTACTTCCTCAGGACTACTTTAACCTGTGAAATTCAAGAGTGAGGATTCTTGGTTAATACTATCAACTGGCATTTCTTCAGCAGACATTTTGGAGCAGAAGAGAGTAACAAACAAAACATACAAATAAAAATCCACACACTCAATGAAAAATGTGGAGAATAACAAACAATGTTATTCAAGGACAAAATTACATCTTTAGCGTAAAAGAAACAAAGAAAAACCTGACCAAAGAAAAGTCAAAACAAAATCAACCTCTAAACGCCCCCCCCCCCCCTCAAAAAAAACAACAACAAAAACCAACAAAAAACAAAAAAAAAATTCCCAAAGAAAACAAAATTGTTGTGAAAAAAAAAGTTCATGAAATAAAACAAAATGAAAAAAACAGAAAAAAAATGCACCAAGCACAGGTACACCACCAACTAAATAAATTTGTAAAAATCAATCCACTTTCCAATTTGGCACTCGCCTTTTGGGATTTACGTGTTTGATAACCTCTGAAACCGGCCTGGATTTTAACGGCTGCCTTTTCACACTCGGGGTCTGTCAGA
>CM060346.1:35517020-35524520 GCA_030674155.1 Stramonita haemastoma | reverse complement strand
TGTGTGTGTGTGTGTGTGTGTGTGTGTGTGTGTGTGTGTGTGTGAGACTCACTTGTCGGTTAGCTCACACTTCAGTGTGGTGTGTGATGTGTGTGTATGTGTGAGTGAGTGTGTTTGTGCGCGTGTATGCACGCGCGCGTGCGTGCGTACGAGTGTATAGTATGCTATCTGTCTGCCTCTGTCTCTCTCCAAATACAGGGAAGAAGGAAGGCATGCAAACAGTATGTATGCATTACATCATCTGCGTTCTAAAGCAAAGGGATATCGGTCCTAGCGATCGGGTGAATTAGATAACAAGCTTACACAACCATCTACATGGTGCAAACTGTCCCGTTGAAAGTGATACAGACAGACTACCTTTGTTGTATTAATAAATCAGAGACCTACTCACACTAACACAGAAGAGAAGAGAGAGAGAGAGAGAGAGAGAGAGAGAGAGAGAGAGAGAGAGAGACAGAGACAGAGACAGAGACAGAGACAGAGAGACATAGGGCAGGCTGCATCTACAAATATTTTCTTTCTTTCTCTTTTTCTTCACTGGGAAAAAAAGGAAGATGAAGAAAAAGAGAGGAAGAAAAAAAGATCGAGGAGGAGGAGAAGAAAAGAGAAAGAAAGACATACAGAGAGAAAGACAGGAAGGAAGAATGACACAAAAAGAAAAGAAAGAAAGAAAGAAAGGAAGGAAAAGAATGCGAAGAAGAAGAATGAGTGTATACATGTGTGTGTGTGCGCGCGCGTCCGTGCGTGCGTGTGTGTGTGTAATGTGTGTGTGTGTGTGTGTGTGTGTGTGTGTGTGTGTGTGTGTGTGTGTGTGTGTGTGTGTGTGTGTGTGTGTGTGTGTGCATGCTCGTGCACGCATGTGTATATTTTTCAGATTTACTTTTTATTTTTACTATCTGTGATAAATCGGTTTTCCCCCCATGTTTATTGTTCTGATATCAATATGGCTTTGTAACCACATTGTTTGTAACCCACATGAATTTGTTACATGGCTTGTAACCCACATGAATTTGATATGTGGCTTGTAACCCATATGCATTTGTGTTTCTTGAGATGATGTATTGACAATGTCACTATTAATTTAACTATCGTCAGATCGCGGATTCGAAGCCATACACATTCTAACTATAACCGGGCCCTGAGAGCAAGTCTGCACTACACACACACACACACACACACACACACACACACACACACACACACACACACACACACACACACACACACACACACCCTCTTTTGAAAAAAACACCACGATACTCACACTTACACACCATGCTCAACAATATTCAAGACCTCATTAAAAAAGTGTTAAGAAAATAAGAACACACTGATCATAATCATAGAGCTTCAAATGTAGTGTCGTAGTAGTAGTGTTGTATCTTTAGAGTACGGTCTATTCACCTCCAGTGATTTTTGTTTTAGACCAATGTAGTGTTGTGTCGTATATTCAATGTGTGTTGTCTGTATCGACACGTTTTGTATTGCATTGCACTGTACTGAATTGGGTTGTATTGTTTTGAATTGTATTGTAAATGTTTTGTTTTGTATTGTATCAAACGCGCTGCTATGTGCCGTCGATTGCACTCTAACTGTATTGTATTGTGCTGCGCTGAAGTGGGTTGTATTGTTTTGAGTTGAATCGAATGCACCGCAATATTATATACCATCTTTTCAAAGGATCGTATATTGTATCGTAAAGTTTCGTACAAACTGTGCGGTATTGTTCTGAATTGTTTTGCACTGTGTTGTAGAGTAAATGCAGTGTCCTGAGTGGAACACACACCACGATGTGCTGTCTTTCAAATGGACTGTATATCAATGTACCCTATCGTTTTGTACCAGCTCTGCACTTTGCTGCATCCCAAGGAATTGTATAGTATTGTTTTGTTATGTTTTGTGTGGTACAGCAGTGCCTTATGTTGCATTGTATAGTATATCATACTCGGACGTACTGTACAAAGACCACAGACATCTTTGGGGCAGCCTATTCCGTGACCGCTGTTCACTGACCCTGCATACATACATATTGCCTAGTGAATTTGCATCCCTGGAGTTTGAAGACGGAGTACGGCTGCCTTTCTCAGCTGCAGCGGATTTAATTTTAATTAAAAAAAAGGAGCACACACAAAACTGGACACCCTCTAGTGAGGCATAGATAGGATAGGTGTGACCTGACGGGCTTTCATTTTAATTAAGGAGGGCATTCGTGAAAGCTGACATCCAGTGCAGCACAAACATTATTTTCATTTTTTACGTATATCTAAAAACAAATCTATCTAGCTTAGTTTGTTTTGTTTTTCTTTCTTCCTCTTCGTCCACCTCTCTGAACTCTGACAGCACCAGCTGATATCTGCCCTAGGAGCACATCATGCTTCGCGCTGCCGTTAAACGCCTGACAAATCAGGCCCAGCACGCACATCCGACTTGGGCATGGGAGAGGATTGTTATCTGTTTCCACTTCTGGTCCTTTTGAAGGGGTTGGTACCATACCTTTTCTGGTGAAGTTTCACGCGGGGGGCGTGGGGGGGGGGGGGGGTGATGATACTGGTACAGGACTGGTGTGTATGGGGACAGAGAAATCCTGCCAGCCCATGTCAATAATTTGAACAAAAATTGACAAACTTTCCTACAGAGCCAAAAAGTCACAGTCACTTTTGTTGTTGTTGTTAAACTGCCTTTGAGTATGTTCAGCCGCTTGCAAAGAAGACTGTGGAAGAGAAATGACAGAACAACTAGTTGGGGTGTTTGGGGTGTTACTGTCTTTTGCTTTCCTAGCTATAATCTTCTCACCCCGTGAAGATGCCAGGGAGGGGCCTCTCAGTATCAGACAGCATCCTCCCTCACCTTTCTCTGGAAAATGGTGTGCTAAATATTCCCTCTTTTCTATCCTTCTCTTTGTTTTTTTCTTGTTACTTTTCTTCCTACTCTCGCCCCCCCTCCCCCCTTTCTTGTCTAATTTTCTGCCTTCTTGGTCCATTCTCCTGCCTGTTCACCTCTCTAGAGGGCGTAAAAGATAATTCTCTCCCATGCCGAAATCGGATGTGCTGGGCCGGACATGTTGGTCGCTTAATAACGGCAGCGCAACGCATCTCCGCTCTTACAACACAACAGTAGCTGCTGTCTGAGCGCTCGACGACAAAGAAGAAGAACTGTGAAGAAGATGGCGAAGAAGAAGAAGAATTGCCAAGAAGAAAAAAACCCCATTAAAGGGACGTAATTTGGGGGTTTCTTGACAAAACACAGCAGGTGTCTGTATGTCTCGGGCCTACGTACGAGCCAACCGATAGATTTCTACATTCTGAACGGAAGCATCATGGACACAAACAGCCAGTCGGGTAGTAGTCCCCCCCCCCCCCCCCCCCCCCCCCCCCCCACCTTAAACCAAGCTGACCCTAGTACCAGTCTTATCATCATCATCCTGATTTTTGGCACCATCATTATCATCATGATCCAGATTCCTTGTTCCGGACAGTCACCAAGTAATCAGAGAACATTATCTTCCTCTCAGTTGTGTTGGCTGGCTACCCCTGGTCTAGCGGCATCCTACCTTCACTTTCCGCTCAGCGGCAATGGCTAACTTGTAAGGCATGAACGCATTCAGGCTTTCAGACTGTGGAGACTCATGCGGTCACTCGCCCTGGTGAGGGTAGTGGAGAGGATTGGGGGGGGGGGTGTCAACCGACGTTGTGTAGACTACAGGCTATGTATATGTATCTATCGTTGTCATCATCAGGTATGGGTTAACGAAGATGGTGTCCCCAATGTTGTAATGATACTATATATATATTATATAGCCAGACATCACTGAACACCCCCTCCATACTGCACTCGCCAGTCAGTGCTGGGTGAGCTCCCTTCTGACGGGTGACGCTATCGCGGCCCTAACAAAATGCTGAGGATCCCTTGGGACAGGGAGGGTTTGGGACAGAAGGAGTCTGGGGAGTTCTGTGTAGGTGGTGAGATCAGACCGAGCGGCGTGGGAGGAGCAGCAGCGGTAGTAGTAGTAGTAGTAGTAGTAGTAGTAGTAGTAGTAGTAGTAGTAGTAGTAGTAGTAGTAGTAGTATAGTAGCATGAGACAGAAGATGAGATAGAAGCTAACAACAATTCCTATAACAAAAAAAAAGAAAATGAAAAATAAAGTTATGTTTATAAATCTGATCCTAGGCGAAAGACAAGATATCTCTCATCCACCACCACCGCCATGACTTTTCTCTCCTTTCTCTCTCTCTCTCCTTTCACACTAATGTGGCCTTACAGCAAACTCAGTAACAACAACACTTCATGAGTCAAGGACCAAGTCGACCAACAGTTTAATTAACACGAACTTGGTTAGATATATATATATATATATAATATAAAAAAAAGTTTGGCAAACAAGAAATATCTTTGCAAAACTACGCCAAGAAGTATACATATATATGACAAGCATTAGGAAAATCAGCACACACGATTATTTATTTTACTGATATGACTAGGTTAAAGTAAGTTTGATATTTAAAAAAAAGCACACACACAAGAATATCTTCATGATTTGAAGAAAAGAAGGAAAAACCCCAAAGGTTTCAGTCCAAGAACAAATGAGCAAAACGTCCAAAAAACGGATTATGTATCGAAAAAAATGTATCATAACATGACCCCCAAAATCACTTCTCTGTCCGTTACGCCGCCGACACATCTGCCAAAAAAAAAAAAAAGCACTGCCAAGCTTTATATAAAAAAAGAAGAAAAAGTGTAAATACTCCAATGAAAGCGTCTTTCTACACTGTAAAGGGTTGTGTACATTGTCACCACATGCAAAGAAAGGACCCCCATGTTCATCAGGACTTCATGCTTCCACCAGCCAATCAACACCACCAGCCAAATACAGGACACAAAATACGCCCCCCTCCCCCCAAAAAAAAAAAAACAACAAAAAATAAAACAACACCCCCCCTCCCAAACAAAGAAGAAAAACCACACAAACAAAACACCCCCACATTTACACACACACACACCCACACACAACACGGCACCAGCTCTTAATATGATGCCCCAAATTTCATAATTCTTTTTTGAATTCATTTTCGGGGGTGGGGTGGAAGGGGAAGTCAAGCACCACAGATGGTTTGTTCTTACCACCCCCCCCTCCCCCCTCTTTTCCTCCTCCCCTCTCCATAAAAGTGCCAGTTATTACACAAAATAAAATTTTTCCAAGTCACTGCAGATTTCCTCAACAGAAGAATGATTGTATGTAGGCTATACATACACTGATTATGCTGTTTGTTTTTTCCCAGTCACATCTTCATTAGATAGTGTGCAAAAAAACAGCTGCTCTGAAGAGAGGGATTTTAAAAAAATTATCATTATTTAGCAGCACTTAACTTAGCAGTTTATTACGCACACACATGGCAATATATATATTCAGGCAACAAGCTGCTGATGACGACACAGCTTTTGTTAGATTATGCTGATAACAGCCCCACCACACATGTATACAACACATCTCAGAGGCAGTTCTCATGGAGCCGCTTTCCTAACAGTTGGCACACACACGCAGACAGATGGGGTTCATGCAGAACGCGCGTTGTGTCCAACTGTTTGTTTGTTTGTTCCTGGTGTTTTTGGGGCAAGATGACTGGTGGTGTGTAGGCGTGGCAAAAGACAAAAAAAAAGGAAAGAGAAAAGGTCTTTCAGGTAGATTCCTCAGTGACAGCAAAACAACGTCTGATGATTTTGGGGGGAGGGGGGAGGAGGAGGGAGGGGAGGCTGGCTTCTCTTCTCTACAGGAGTAGGGGGGGGGGGAGGAGGGAGGAGGAGGAGGGAGTCGTCTGACTGAACAGGTAACAAAAGCAAATGCAGCTCTCTCTCTCTCTCTCTCTCTCTCTCTCCTCTCTCTCTCTTCTCCTCTCCTCCCCACACACACACACACACACACACACACACACACACACACACACACACACCACACACACACACACACACACACACACACACGTACACACACACACACACACACACACACACACACACACACACACAGTGCATGCAGCCCCTTCCTCCCTATATCAAGGCCTCGGATGCAGCAGGAGTGTCAGCCTCGGCACTGCTAGCGGGGAGGTTCCCCCCCGCGCCCCCCTCTCCCACACCCGGGGCAGAAGGGGGCGGGGGCGGGGGCGCCAACACAGCAGCACCCCCCTCAGAGCTTTGGGGGGCGAGGGGGGCGGGGGAGGGAGGGAGGGGGAAGTGGGCGAAGGGAGAGAAGTAGGAGAAGCAGGGGAAGCGGGAGAAGGAGAAGGAGAAGAAGGCACAGCATTGACCTCCGGGGACAGAGGAGGAGGCAGACCCGACACCGAGTCCTCCCCGGGGGAGGGAGAGAGGGGAGGGGAGGCTGTTGTTGTCGGAGGGGGAGGGGGAGGAGGTGGCGGTGGCGTTGCCCAGGCCGTTCTGGTTGACCAGGCGCAGGGCGTCCTGCACGGCCTGGCTCGTCACCTGCGTGGCCACGCGCTGCAGGCAATCCTCCTCCCCCTCCTCCCCCCAGGCCTTGGCGGGCGCCCCCGGTGGGGGTGGGAGGGGGGGAGGGGGGGACGCTCCCTCTCCCAGGCCATCCACGTCCATGGGGGGAGGCGGGGGGGAGGGCAGGGCGCTGTCGTCCTCGGGGAGGGCGGGGGGGGAGTTGAGGTCGCTGGGCGGGGAGAGCTGGCCCCCCGGCAGCGAGGCTTTGCGGATGCAGGTCTCCGGCATGCTGGGGGGCAGCGTCTCCTCCCCCCTCTCCACCACCGACGTCATGTCCGCCGACTTCCTGTCCCCGGCAAGAGGCCCGGGCATCAGGGCCTGCAGGCTGGAGGCCGCTTTGTCCGCCACCTGCTCCGCCACCTGCTCCGCTACCTGCTCCACCACCTGGGCAGCTCCGCTCTGCTGCGGGGACTGGACTGGAGGTGGAGGGGGGGGAGGGGGGTCGTTGACCGCGGCGCTGTTGTGGCTGCTGCCCTCTGCCGCGGACCCGCCCAGGGCCCCAGGCAGCTGGTCCGCCATGCCCGCCGCCACCTGCGCCACTTTGGCCGCCACGGCCTGTGACCCTGCCGCCACGGCCTGCTGCAACACGGCGCTGCCCGCCTCCTTCACCCTCTCCACCAGCCCCTGCTCCTCCCCTCCCTGCTCCTCCCCTCCCTCCCTCTTGGCCTCCCCCTGCAGCAGCGCTGCCTCCACGCCTTCCGCGCCGGCCGACAGTCTCTTGTCCGCGGCAGCCAGGCCCTGCAGGCCGGCGTCCTGCGCGTGGCGCACGTCTCGTGCCGCCTGGTCGCCAGGCCGCCTGCCGCCGTCTCCAGGGAGCTCAGCTCCGCCGACAGTCGGGCGGCGCCTGAGGTTCGGTCCGCGGCGGCTTCGGCCCCGCTGTGGCCCGAGTCTGCGGAAGGCGAGAAGGAGGACAGCAGGGTGTCCGCTTTGCCGCTGACGCTGAGGGCTGCAGCCTGCACTGAGTCCTTCGCCGCCGCTGCCTGCTCCGCCACGGCCTCCTGCACC
>CM060346.1:35509520-35512020 GCA_030674155.1 Stramonita haemastoma | reverse complement strand
AGAGAGAGAGAGAGAGAGAGAGACAGACAGACAGAGAGACAGAGACAGAGAGACAGAG
Organism: Stramonita haemastoma; assembly: GCA_030674155.1. Taxonomy (NCBI): domain Eukaryota; kingdom Metazoa; phylum Mollusca; class Gastropoda; order Neogastropoda; family Muricidae; genus Stramonita; species Stramonita haemastoma. The sequence goes on along the minus strand of CM060346.1, from coordinate 35,511,962 downwards.
AGAGACAGAGACAGAGAGAGACAGAGAAGAGAGAGAGAGAGAGAGAGAGAGGGAGAGGGGGGGGGGAATCAAATCAAATTCATTTATATCGAGGATGATGAATGAGCACCCATGTGCTTTTTTGCATATAGTCCCTGCCCTTAAGGATACATCATGATATGATAATAAAATATACCACAAAGAGAGAGAAGAGAAGAGAGAGAGAGAGAGAGAGAGAGAGAGAGAGAGAGAGAGAGAGAGAGACAGACAGACAGACAGACAGACAGACAGACGACAGACAGACAGACAGACAGACAGACAGACAGACAGACAGACAGACAGACAGACAGAGACAGAGACAGAGACAGAACTGAAGGGGAAAGATTAAAAAGACAGTTATTACAATGCAAGTTTACACACGTACACACACTCTAGAGCTCTCTATAGCATGAAGGAAAGGAGACATACCCACACCCACCCACCTACCCACACATATACTCACACACACACACACACACACACACACACAACACACACACACACACACACACACACAACACACACACACACACACGCTTATATGCTTTAAATGTATATTGACTGCACAAATGACAGTAACAATCAGTTATCAATATTTATTTTTTATCAGAGAAATGAGAAACTGGGTAGTCAGTGTTACTATGAATTCGAATGACTACTGACACAAAAGAATTTTTTCTGTTATTTTTTTCTTATTTTATATATTTATTTTATGTATTTATTTTTTTTTTTTGAGAGAGAGAGAGGGTGGGGGGATAAAAGAATGAGAGGGAGACAGACACTGAGACAGACAGACAGACAGACAGATAAGATAGATAGACAGGCAGGGAGAAGAAACCCCAGGTTGTCTGACAACATTGCAGAAAGGACATGGAAACCATCTGCAGTGACCCAGGCGTTGGCACACCCCCAACATAAATGGAAGGGAAACGGTGCATGGCTTCTTTGGGGCTGTGCCCGGACAAGTTCTAGCGGAATTCGGGAGGGGAAAGAAGAAGAAGCATAGAAAGAGAAGGAAAAGTAGTAAAAAGAAGAGGAAAGCAAAGAAGAAGAATGCAAAGAAGAAGAATGTAGAAGAAGAATGCAAAGAAGAAGAATACAAAGAAGAAGAAGAAGAATGCAAAGAAGAAGAAGAAGAAGAATGCAAAGAAGAAGAAGAATGCAAAGAAGAAGAAGAAGAATGCAAAGAAGAAGAAGAAGAATGCAAAGGAAGAAGGCAAAGAAGAAGAAGAAGAATGCAAAGAAGAAGAAGAAGAATATGCAAAGAAGAAGAAGAATGCAAAGAAGAGTGCAAAGAAGAACACAAAGAAGAAGAAATACAAAGAGAAAGAATGCAAAGGAGAAGAAGAAGAAGAAGAAGAAGAAGAAGAGAAGAAGAAGAAGAAGAGAGAAGAGGAGAAGAAGAAGAAGAAGAAGAAGAAGAAGAAGAAGAGAAGAAGAAGAAGAAGAAGAAGAAGAAGAAGAAACACCCCCAATGGCCCATCCACTCATCTACCCCCCCCCCCCCCCCCCCCGAAAAAAAAAGCAGGAAAAGAAATGGGTGTGTGTGTGTGTGTGTGTGTGTGTGTGTGTGTGTGAGGGGGGGGGTGGAGACAGACAGAGACAGAGAGACAGAGACAGAGAAAGAGAGAGACACACACAAACATAACACCCCCCTAACACACACACACAGATAGAAGGACCAACCAACCAACCAACCAAACACCAAACCTCAGCAGGCCACGGAGCCCTCCTGGCAATAATACAGGATTTCTCTGCCTATCCCAGCCAGTCCTGCTCTCTATAATTACACATGTACCACAAAATAATGACAGTCACACAGGCAACCCACGAGTGTCCGCTGTCGTCTGCTTCCTCGGCCACCGATCGATAGCGTTTTGTTGCTTCCCAGGCCAGAGAGCTCTCTCCACAGGGGGAGGGAGGTAAGTAGGCCAGAAGAAGATGCCTGGATTACTACCGGCGTCATTCGGTTACACACCATCTTCAAGTTTTGCCACTTTTCTCGTCTGTTTTCCTACAGTACTTTTGCATTATTATATACCGCACAACTACAGCACCCACAGAAATAAACAAAACCACTTTTTTGTAAAAGACAGACTCTGATTCCAAACTTGTGTGATTTTTGCACAAATTGGATAGTTTGAATAAAAAATTTAAAAAAAAAAAAATCAGCAAACTCTGTGCACCTCTCAGTCCTTAGTCGTTTTGCTAGCTGCCTCACAGCAATAACAATTATACATACACATGGGGGGATGGGGGGGGGGGGGAGGAGGAGGAGGGGGGAGGTCAACACTATAGGAGGAACACAAGCAATCCCCATTTATTAATTTTGATGATCATTTCCAACTTTCTTGTGACTGACTACCTGGCGTTGCTCTGTCTCCTGGGAATCTGATGAAAAGGATTAGGATTAGGATGATACTG
>CM060346.1:35471370-35488870 GCA_030674155.1 Stramonita haemastoma | reverse complement strand
GGCAGAGAAAGGGGAAGGAGAAAAAAAAGATGGAGAGAAGAGAGAGAGAGAGAGAGAAGAGAAGAGAGAGAGAGAGAGAGAGAGAGAGAAGAGAGAGAGAGAGAAGAGAAGAGAGAGAAGAAGAGAAGCAGAGAGAAGAAGAGAAGACAGAGAGAAGAAGAGAGACAGACAGACAGACAGAGCAGACAGAAGACAGAAGAAGAGAGAGAGAGAGAGAGAAAAAAATAAAGAGGAGAAGAGCTTAAAGAGAAGAGAGAAGAGAGAGAGAAAAAATGTATGTGAGAGGAATGCAGGGAGAGAGAGAGAGAGAGAGAGAGAGAGAGAGAGAGAGGAGAGAGAGAGAGAAGAGGAGCAGAGAGAGCAGAGACAGACAGAAAGACAGACAGACAGACAGACAGACAGACAGACAGACAGACAGACAGACAGAGAGGAAAAAAATACTTCAAAGAGGAAAAAGATTTCTTTTTAATAAGGGAAAAAAAGAAACCCCAAAAAATTCTGTTGAGGAATTGCAGCAGTACAGTCTCTCTTGGCATTCTTTATCACCCAGGAAATGCAGGAGAGAAAAAAATTACAAAGAGAAAAAACACGACAGAAAAAAATGGAGAGAGAAAACAAATCGCTCTCTTAATCTTCGTCGAACGCTCTGGCACTGTGACAGCAACTACTGTTGTCTGCTATATGAGCGAAAATGCGTTGCGCTGCCGTTAAGCGCCTGACAAGTCATGGTCCAATTCAACTGACTTTGGCGTATGACAGAATGGTTGGTTATCTTGTCAGTATTTCTGGGGGAGGGGGCAGGAAAGTGGACAAAAGGTGGGAAATAGACAAGAAGGAGGTGACAGGAAGAAACACAACAAGGCAGAACCAAAGAGAGGGATGGAAAAGAGGAAGTTTCTACACAGAATTTACACACACACACACACACACACACACACACACACACACACACACACACACCACACACACACACACACACACACACACACAACACACTTAAACAAACTCAGCAGACTGATGATGATAGGTCCGTCACATGCCTGTGTGTGTGTGTGTGTTGTGTGTGTGTGTGTGTGTGTGTGTGTGTGTGTGTGTGTGTGTGTGCGTGCGTGCGTGCGTGCGCGCATGAATGTATGTATGTATGTATGTATGTATGTATGTATGATTATGTATGTATGTATGTTATGTCCGTGCGTGCGTGCGTGCGTGTGTGTGTGTTTCTCCGTCTCTGTCAGTTTTCAAACTCGTTGACTGATGACTGTGTAGGCATTTCTTTACTTTATTAGTTCTCGGCTGAAAACAATTGCTTCAAGCCCCCGTGTGTGTGTGTGTGTGTGTGTGTGTGTGTGTGTGTGTGTGTGTGTGTGTGTGTGTGTGTGTGTGTGTGTGTGTGTGTGTTCGTGTGTGCGAGTGGGTCTGTCTGTCTGTCTATTAGTCTTAAACCGGCTGACTATTAATAAAGCGAACAGATGTGTAGGCTACGTGTGGGTGTGTGTTTATAATGCGTTCTCGTTCACATACAAGTTCTCAACCCATGCAATGCAGACTTTTGGCTGGTATTCGCAAATTAAACAATTGTCTGTCTGTCTTTGTCTGTCTGCCCCCCCCCCTCCTCCCCCCGTTCTCTCTCTCTTCTCTCTCTCTCTCTCTCTCTCTCTCTCTCTCTCTCTCTCTCTCTCTCTCTCTCTCTCTTCTCTCTGCGCTTTAACCGTCAACTTTTGTCACATTCTGCTAAACAAATAGGATATATAGGATGCAAACATTAATACAGACACATAAACAGACAGACATACTCTCATTTAAACACACACACACACACACACACACACACACACCACACACACACCACACACACACACAAACAACACACTGCCCTCTCCCTCCTCTCTCCTTCTCTCTCTCTCCATCTCACTGCTAACGCACACGCTCGGCACAACAAATACACACACACAGCAACAGCACGCACCCCCCCCACAACACCACACACACACAAGCAGCACAGACCCTGCCACGCAAACAACCACAGCACAATACATACGACACGGCTAGACACACCAACACACACACGCACGCACACAACACCACACAAGACGCGGGCATGCACACAACACACACACACTACACACACACACACAAAGCAGTCACTAGGGACTCTTCTCCTGTCAACATAGCAAGAAGACAATCCATCAGCTTGACAATGCCTGTCTGACTGACTAGACTGACTGACTGACTGACTGAATCAGGGGCAGGATGATGATGATGATGGATGGAGATGATGATGGGGTGATGATGATGGTGGTGATGGCGATGATGACGACGAGCGACGAGCGACGATGACGATGATGATGATGATGATGATGGTGAGATGGTGGAGATGATGATGGCGATGATGCTGATGATGATGGAGGAGACGATGATGATGGCGACGACGATGATGATGATGGCGATGTCGACGACGATGATGGCGACGATGATAATGATGGCTATGATGACGATGATGGTGGTGGTGTGGGGTGGTGGTGGTGGTGGTGGTGGTGGTGGTGGTGGTGTGTGTGTGTGTGTGTGTGTGTGTGTGTGTGTGTGAGTGAGTGAGCGTTTAACCGAGTGTTTGTGCACGCACTCGTGCATGCATGTGTACATTTGTATGTCTTTGAGAATGAGTACTAGTGTTTTGCGCGAGAAGGCCTGCGTAGACAGGCACTCAAAGTCAGCGGATGCGTACGCGCGCGAATGTATGTATGTATGTGTGTGTGTTTGCGTGCGTATATGTTGTGTGCGAGCGTGGATGCCAGCGTGCGGTGCGTGCATGCGTTCACATGTGCCTACATGCGCGCGAGTGTATATATATACATGTACGCGTGTATGGCATGCGTGTGCGGACTGTGTGAAGGGCATATACGACACCTACAGTGTCGGATGTGTGGCCGGCGTCGCTGTCAAATGAATTGCTCATGAAAATGTTGACGCCACACAGCTGTTGCAAACCCCCAACAAACAAACACACACATTGTGCATTCTGCATTATTCACGTCCCTGTCTTTAATGCCCTCAGGCGGGGAGACTACACTGCAGCAGCCCCCCCACCCCCACCCCCACGTCCCTTCCCCCTCCCTCCTCCCTTATCTATCTGTCTGTCTATCTGATTGTCTGATCGTGTGTCTGTGAGTGTGTGTGTGTGTGTGTGTGTGTGTGTGTGTGTGTGTGTGTGTGTGTGTGTCTGTCTGTCTGTCTGTCTGTCTGTCTGTCTGTCTGTCTGTCTGTCTGTCTGTCTGTCTTTAGTTCAGACTCTCTCTTGAGTCTCTCTCGTTTCTCGTCCCTTCTCTTCTGCTTAATGTTTCACGTTTATTGCATACAGGCCAAGAGCCACACACGCGCACACACACACACACACACCACACACACACACACACACACACACACACACACACACACACAACACACACACAACACCCTTACTCTCTCTCTCTCTCTCTCTCTCTCTCTCTCTCTCTCTCTCTCTCTCTCTCAATCTCAATCTCAATCTCTGTACTTGCTTGTTTGTTTGTCAGTTAAGGGGAAACTGAGAGGAAAGGGGGGGGGGGGAAGAGAGAGAGAGAGAGAGAGAGAGAGAGAGAGAGAGGAGAGAGAGAGAGAGAGAGAGAGAGAGAGAGAGAGAGAGAGAGAGAGAGAGAGAGAGGAGAGAGAGAGAGACAGACAGACAGACAGACAGCAGACAGACAGACAGACAGACAGACAGACAGACAGACAGACAGACAGACAGACAGACAGCCGCACACACACACACACACACACACACACACACAGATAGACAGAGACAGACAAAGAGACAGAGAGAGGTAAAGAGAGAGAGAGAGGGGGGGGAGGGGGAGAGGGGGGAGAGAGGGGGAGAAATCTTGACAAAAAGAGGCTGTGAGCATATGTGTGTGTGTGTGTGTGTGTGTGTGTGTGGTGTGTGTGTGTGTGTGTTGTGTGTGTGTGATGTGTGTGTGTGTGTGTGTGTGTGTGTGTGTGTGCGTGCGTGCGTGGTGTGTGTAAGTGTGCGAATGTGAATGTGTGCATGCATGCATGGATATGATATATATATATCTATTCATTTCTCTCTGTCTGTGCATGTGTACAGTATGCATAAATAATACACACCTGTCAGTCTGTCCGTCTGCCAGTATGAATATAAAAAAAATATATATTATACATCACTTTCCAATTCTCAGTACTTAATAAAGTTCTCCCTGAAGTCAGAAGGCAGCTACCTAACCTCAATACTGAGCATGCGTATTTATCATCTGACCACTGCTGCACCCCACAGCTCTAGCTGAGGAATGACAAAATACAAGTATTATGATAAATGTATGTTACAAGTTAATCATGATGACTACAGAGTATAACCTACTATCTAGGAAAAGGATGTGCATATTTCGGCTGTTTAAGAGTTTCATCAGGGGAATGGAATGGTCGGTGTCCAAAGCCTGAAACACATGACAGCTAGAGCCGACATTACTCATTACCTCAGACATCCGTCCGCATTCTGTCATCAGAGTGTGGCATAATTAGGATACTGGCACTGACAGACACAGGGACCATGATGGTGATGTATTTAATTAATGTGTTTGTCAGCCCCCTTCCCCTTTCAAAGTTCTAAACAATCAAAATAAAAAATAAGTATGGAAATGCATGCACGCACATGCACACACACACATACGCAATTACCACACACACACACACACACACACACACCACACACACACGCACACAGCACACAGCACATGCACGCACGCACAATCACCACACACTACAGTACATACACACACAACACACACACACACACACACACACACACACACACACACACACCACACGCAGCACAATCACACACACATACATGTATATCAACACACACACCCACCACAAAAAACAACAAAAACGTATTTGTATCATAGGTAAGACTTTAATCCTCTACAGAATTTCCCATCATCCTTCATTTTTCTATCATACTGCCAGAGCACAAAAGTAGCCTGTTTAATTAACTGATGAAGACAGAATCGCCACTAAAAACAACAAAACAAACAAACCCAACCAAAAAAACCTGGCCATTATCAACTGTATCATTTTTCATTGGCAGCTAGGATCGGTGGATCTAGGTGGTAACGGCCCTGCCTAGAAAGCAAAAAGTCCCGGGTTGGAGTGTGCGGTAGTTCGTATCCCGTTTGGGCCCAAACTTTTTCCCCATCCATAGTCTTTCGCTAAGATGATAAACCGAGGTCCTGTATGTTAAAACTCACTATTTAGCACACGTAAAAGAACCCATGACAACAAGGGGGTTTTGGCCCTGGCAAAATTCTGTAGAAAAAAGCCACTCTGATACTTATAGGGAAAACACCAGCGCTCTCCCCGGGGGAAGGAGAGCAGTCTGAATTTCAGGCAGCAAAATCTGCTGTGACATAAAGTGGTACAAAATACAGAACTTCATTCTTCATAATTATCAAACAGGGAAAAAATCTAAAATTTCATAACTACAGATCATATAACGTACAACAAACCCCACACTTCAACTTCCGGGATGAACGAGCACTGAGTTGTCACAAACTGATGAATGGTGGACTTTGTGCTCTCATTTCTATGTGGGTATACTATGTAGCCAAGGATGAAGCTAGCGGTGGCATTAAAGCTGATTGGGGATGTAAAAAATCCCACTTAATTGACAATCTCTAATCGAACATATTGACTGAGTGAATGGCCACATCGTGAACTGTATTGTCCTACCAAAAACTAACAAAAACAATGGAAGAAAGATGGGAGATATTTAAAAAGAGCAACACAGCCATAATGATAATGTTTATATATATATATATATATATATATAATATGTCATAAAGAACGAAAAGAAAATATTCATATGAGTTGATGGTTGGTGTTGTGCTTGATGGTGTGAGGTGTGGTGGTGGTGTGGTGGTGTGTGTGTGGTGTGTGTGCGATGTGAGTGATGATAGGAGGAGACGGATGTAGTTGGCGGTGATGATGATGATGATGGATGATGGTGGTGACAATCTTCTCCTTGACAGCAATCTACAATTTACCAATTTCATACAGAGTTTTAAACAGTTGAAACAATTTTGCCTCTCCCTTGCATGTGTGAGTGAGTGTGTGATGTGGTGTGTGGTGTTGTGTGTGTGTGTGTGTGCCTGTGTGTGTGTGTGGTGTGTGTGTGTGTGTGTGTGTGTGTGTGTGTGTGTGTGTATGTCTGAAATCAAGTCTTTATGACATGTATATAATAATAATCATTAAAACAATCAGCAGGATGTAAACATGCCGTGCATGTAACCAAGTGTAAATGATATAATCTAGAAAAGAATGTTCACACTGGTGACAACACACAGCAACTTCATCAAGGAACCCTTATGCCACACTTATCCCGGTCATAGTAATAACGGTGGTGTTTTTTGGTGTCTTGACTCAAAGTCAGTATTAATTAATAGTACTTATTATGCAGCCTAAGTTACAAGATTGAAACTCGAAAAGTAAGAGAAAGTGTATCATGGAAACATAAAAAAAAGATGTTTTACTATTTGCAATAAAAAATGTCTGAAACTTCTCTTAGATTCAGAAGTTGGAATACAGCTATCTCACTGGTGGGTAGAAAGGAAAATGTTGCAGGGTAAAATAAATGATTAAATGTCACCATTGTTGAACCTCACAGCTGTAGCTGAGTCCTGAACAAAAAAACAATGGTGGGACATGGTACAGAATTAAAAGAAAAAAAAAAGGAATGCAGGTGAGAGAGAGAGAGAGAGAGAGAGAGTGTGTGTGTGTGTGTGTGTGTGTGTGTGTGTGTGTGTGTGTGTGTGTGTGTGTGTGTGTGTGTGTGTGTGTGAGTGTGTGTGTGAGTGTGTGTGTGGTGCTGCGTGCATGTGTGTGTGTGTGTGCACAATAAGCTGGTAGACATTATTTAATGACTATGTAGGGGGCAGGACATCAGACAACTCCTCCCTGGCTGGCAGATAGAATGACTGACCACTTCCTAGTCCACCACTTGCTGTGACACTGGTTTTAAGCTCACACAACAGTGTACATACAGTACAGTTACATTACAGCCATAGCACACACTTACTCTGTGCTTTTTTCACTTAAGCACTCTTACTGTATTGTGGTATAGTGCATTGTATTTGTAGTGTAGTATATATAGTAGTTAGTGTGGTGTGGTGTGGTGTGGTGTGGTGTGGCGTGGTGTGGTGTGGTGTGGTGTGGTGTGGTGTGGTGTGGTGTGGTGTGGTGTGTGTGGTGTGTGTGGTGTGTGTGAGTGTGGTGTGTGTGTGGTGTGGTGCGGTGTGGTGTGGTGTGGTATGGTTGTTAGTTGTGGGTGTGTGTGTGTGGTGTGGTTGGTGTGGTGTGGTGTGTGTGTGGTGTGGTGTGGTGTGGTGTGGTGTGGTGTGGTGTGGTGTACTAGTGCAGCGCAGCACAATGCAGTGTAGTGTAGTGTAGTGTAGTGTAGTGTAGTGTAGTGTAGTGTAGTGTAGTGTAGTGTAGTGTAGTGTAGTGTAGTGTAGTGTAGTAGTAGTGTGGTGTACTTAGTGTAGTGTGGTGTGTACTATAGTGTAGTGTGGTTACTATAGTGTAGTGTAGTGTTAGTGTGGTGTACTATAGTGTAGTGTACTATAGTATGTGTACTATAGTGTAGTGTACTATAGTCTATAGTGTAATGTAGAGTAGTGTAGTGGTAATACCGGTTTTGTCACCTCCATTCACACTCACTCTCTCCTCCCACTCTTGGTTTTATGCTGTGGAAACCAATCAATCAATATTTATCTAGAATAAATCAATACATGTATAGACTGTATACTACAGACAGATGGAGAGCAGTAAGCCAGTATTGATGATGTATTTTTGTGAAGGGGATAATAAATTATAATTAGCATTTTACTCCAGATTTTGACAAAAAATCAACAACAGATTTTCTATTCAATATTGTTAAACAGAGGACTGTAAACACTTTCTATCTAGCATAGAAATATAAAAAGTCATAAATAATAATTTCAATCTTAATCCTTACTCTCCTCCCCCTCCTACCCCCCCCCCCCCCCCCCAACCTCTTCTATCTCTGCAAAGTTACAGTCATATTCACACAATACACACACACACCAACGCACAACGTGTGTGCGCGCACACACACACACACACACACACACACACACACACACACACATTGATAACACATGTCACTTGCACACAAAGGCACATTAGCTAGGCTGTGCGTGCATGCAGTTACCCATGAAAACACATACACGCACACATACACACATGTTTCCTACCATAACAACAAAACTAAACAGTTAACACACTACTGATACAGAGTTACAGAGTTATACACACACACACACACACACACACACACACACACACACACACACACACACACACACACGACACACACAACAACACACACCACACAGGCATGTGTTGTGTGTCTCATACCTTAACACAACACACACACACACACACACACACACACACACACACACACACACCACACACACACACCACCACCACCACACACCACCACCACCACCCTAATCAATCCACTCACCTGCACCACACGGCAGTGACTTCAGTCGTCGTTACTCCAGTTTTCCACAGGGGCGTCGGTCGACAAAACATCCAACAGCATCCGCGGCATCAAAGGATGAACAGCAAGCAACCAAGCAACAACCACTACCGCGGACTGACGACGACGGACGGATAGTCTGTGTGTGTGTCTTGCAAAGCAGAAGCAGTTGTTCCTCAGGGCTCTCTCTCTCTATCTCCTTGGATTGGCCAGCTTCTCGGGCTTGCCCGCCCTGCCTTTTTGGCATCGATGCCAGAAAAATAAAGCCTCCACACTCTACAGCAGACGGCAGCAGGCAAGCAGACTGACAGCAGCCGCAAACCGTGTGTTGTGTGTTGCTTGCAACCTTCTCCTTTTTCTCTCCTCTCTACTCCTAACTAGGCCTAGCTAGGCCTACAACACGCTCTGTGCCAAATCCACGCACGGCCTCGCTCTCTCTCCCTCTCTCTGTCTCTGTCTCTAGGCTACAGCACGCTGCCGAGGTATAAAATGTACACACACACGCCTGCCACTGCCAGTTCCAAACTGAGCTTAGGCCTTGCTGCCTTCTCTCTTCTTCTTCTCTCAACCCCCCCTACTAGCCTACTTAGTAAACGCAGCGGGGTTTCTGCGGTAAATGAAGGGGACAAAAAAAAATAATAAAAGAAAACGAACCCCCTTTCTTCAAAAAAACAACAAACCCTTGGTGTCTGTTTTGTAATGTAAACGCGAAACAAACACACTTTCAGCTCGCATGCACGCACGTGTATGACACACTCAACTCACTCCCCAACCCAACAGCAAGGCACGCGCGTTAGGCTAGGATAGGCCTGCTGAGCGTGAGAGAGAGAGAGAGAGACCGAGAGAAGAAGGATGCGATGAAAGGAAGAATTGAGGCGATGAACCAACCCACGGTCCCGAGCAATGAGAGCGAGACGCTACAACACAACAGCTGCTGCTGCTGCTGTGGCGACGACTTGCTAGGCTAGGCTAGGGCCTAGGCTACTGCTGCTGGCCTACTGCTGCTGCTGCAAAGCTGGTGTTGCGGCAATGGCAGCGTGCTTTTGGCAAGCCGTTGCGGCAGCGGCAGCGGCAGCAGCAGGGAGGGGTGGGGGAAGGGGGAGGGGGATGGAGTTTTAGGTGTGGGTGGGTGGGTGTGGTTGCCACTGTGCCAGCAGCCTGACTGCCATAGGCACCGAATGTTTTTCTACTTTTTTTTTTTACTTCTTCGAGAGTTTTAATGATTATAGTGAAATTGTATTTATCTACTACTAAAAAACCAGAAAAAACGAGTTTTTCAATGGAAAAAAGTGCTTTATGTGTATGTGTGTGTGGGTGAGTGTGAGTGTGTAATCTCACACATGCCTGTAGCTGTGTATGCACTGGCACCTGCATATGTGCAAGCAAACATGTGCACCTGCATGTGTGTACATGCACATAAACCACAGAAATCTTGTTCAGAGGTAAAACCTCTTCCCCTTTTCAGAAAAGTAGGCCACTGTGTGCTGGTGGAAAGGGATAACAAGATTTATATTTTTTTAAAAACCCACACTCATGGGGACTAGAATGTCAATTCAATCCAATCTTGTTGTTTATAGCCCTGCCAACCACACAGGTCATATCAGGCTGTCACCTTGTAAAACTTAAATCACATAATAAAACTGTAAACTCTATAATACAGATTAAGAGGGGGTATAAAACCAACTGTACTGTCCTTTCATGTGTCAACGCCCTGGTCAACATAACGATCAGAAAAAAAAAGAATACTGGATGTTAAAAAAGCAAAGAGTGCTTATTCATTATCCTCGAAATTAAAAAAAAGAATTTGCCTTCTCTCTCTCTCTCTCTCTCTCTCTCTCTCTCTCTCTCTCTCTCCCCTCTCTCTCTCTCTCTCTCTCTCTCACACACACACACACACACAGAGTACATGCACACATATGTACACACACATATATGCACACACAAACATAAACATAAACACACACACACACACACACACAACACACACACACACACACACACACACACACACACACACACACACTCACACACACACACACTCACACTCACTCACACTCTCTCACTCATTCTGCATGTGTGTGTGTGTGTGTGTTTGTGTGTGTGTGTGTGTGTGTGTGTGTGTGGTGTGTGTGTGTGTGTGACTTATGCTTGGGTTGTTTTTGTAGCTGTTGTTGGGCTTTTTTGTGTGTGTTTTATCTTTTTTCATTGTGTTGTTTGTTTTTTAGGTTTGTAATGCTTTTTCTTGGGGGGGGCTTTTCTTGTTTTTTCATTTTATTTGCTTTGTTTTTGTTTTGTTGTTTCTTTCTTGTTTTTTTCATTTATTTGTTTTTTTGTTTTTTTTTTCTTTTTTTTTTTTCAGGTTTATTGTTGTTTTGTTTTTTTTTTTTGAGGTTTTGGTTGTTGTTGTTTGCATTTTTGGTTGTTTTTCCTTCTTCACTGGGTGTGTTTTAAAAGATTTTTTTCTGTTTATTTCATTTGTATGACTTATTTCATTTAGGTTTTTTATTCTCATGTATACACATATATATGATTATTTATCCTTTGAGGGATGGCTTGATGAAAAAAAGCAGTTGCACTGCTTTATTCAATGTAGCATCTGAAGATAAAAGTTTGATTTTGACCTTAACTTTGACTCATTCATTCACACACACACCCTCTCTCTGTCTCCTTGTGTGCAATGATAATTCATGTACATATACAAAGTTAGTCTATTTTGCTGTATGTGCATGTGTAAGTGAGTGTAGAGTGTTGTGCTAATAAGTAGAAGAAGAAGAAGAGAAGAAGAAGAAGAAGAAGAAGAAAGAAGAAGAGAGAAGAAGAAGAAGAAGAAGAAGAAGAAGAAAGAAGAAAAATTTGCATTTTTAGAAAGCTGAACCTTATAAAGCAAACAAATCAAAATGTATGCAAAGATTATGCTTCAATGATAAATTTTTGTTGTCGTTTAAAGAAACACATGTATTGATTATCTATTTATTCTTTCTCTTTTTTTTTTTTTTTTTTTTACTTCTGTAGGTTTTCTGATAGCGGGGACAACAAAACACTGATCTTAGTTCACTTTTCGTTGTTTCTTTATTTTAAAAGTGCCTACATTGTCTGAGACCTTGTCTGTACTTGTCCAGTGCTCCAATAATTCATGAAACATTTCTGCTTTTCTTCTTTCATTTCATTTCGATCTGTTCACTTGTTTTCTCTGTTAAAAGAATGGTTTTAAGATTTACGAATTTTCAAACCATTTTCTGGTATAATCTGAAACGTGTTTGTTTATTGCCCTGAAGTTTTTCACCTGCCATTGTCTTCATGCCTGATCTGTTTTGTTTTCTGCAGTAAAAAAAACAAAACAAAACAACAAACAAAACAAAAAAAACAGCAAAAAACATCTAGTCAACATTCTCACATTTCTCTTAGCTAATCTGATTTTTTTCTTCTTTTTTTTTTTAATCATTCTACAGCTAGAACTTTTTTTCTGCTATTTTATTTGTTTAGATAGTTATGTAATTGATCATTTGAAAAACTGGCATATTTTCACCCCAAAACTAAAGACCTTTCATTTGTGTGATGATATATTTTAGGTTCAATTCAAGTAACAAGGGTTGGGAGGTTGTTTTGTTGGGTTTTCTTTTTTTTTGCTTGCACAAATCTATAGAAGATATTTTTGTTTACATTTCTTTATTTGCCTGTTTGATATCATTGTGACTTATGGTAATAATCTTCACTTTCTTCTCTGATTCAATACAAACTCAGATCCTTAAGTGCTTTTTGTGCCAACACTTTTTTTTCATTCCTTGGCTAGAGCTCCAAGCTAGTTTCACCAATGGCAAGATTTTGTATAGGTGACCACTTTTGCCCACCATGAAGGTAGCCCCATTTTGGCATGCTGACACATGAAACAATTGATCCAAAGAAAGACAGGGAAACCACCACTACCTCTATATCCCCTTACTCACCCACCCACCCCACCTCTCCCTTCCCTTCCCTTTTTTCTTTCTCTGGAGGTGGGGAGGGTGTGGCTGGTTGGCTTTTGTCTAGAACTCTCTTTCTCCAGGCTGTATTGGTTCCTGATGTGTTTTGTTTTGTTTACTTATTGATTGAATGATCCATTGATTGATTTGTTTATAGATCTACATTTCATTCATTTTTCTGATTGTTTGCTTGCTTTATCTTCTATTTACTATTATCATGAATATCATTATTAACACCATTTGTCATCATCATTATCATTATCATGATTTTTTGTAATAATTATCATATTTATTATCATCAGTATTATGATGAAGATGATATTTAGCGATCATTATGATTATGATTATCATTATTGTTGTTGATGCGATTACTACTACTACTACTACTACTACTACTACTACTACTACTACTACTACTACTATCATTACTATTATTTAATTCATAATCATTACCTTTATCACTAGTAAGACTGCTATCAATGTGTGTGTGTGTGTGTGTGTGTGTGTGTGTGTGTGTGTGTGTGTGTGTGTGTGTGTGTGTGTGTGTGTGTGTGTGTTTCTGTCTGTCTGTCTGTCTGTCTCTCTGTATAGGTCTATATATTTCTGTTTGCCTGTGTCTGCATGAATTGATGTCTTGTGAATATAATGTGTAATTGTTAAAAAAAAAACTTTTGGAAGCAGCTTTTATAACAAAAATAACAAGAATGGGACTGAAAGAGACGCCAGTCTGTTGGGTGTTTTGGGGGTTTTTTGGGTTTTTTTTGGTGCTGAATCACTGAATCAAAAAAAAAAACCACCCCCAAAAGACCCAAACATTTATTCTGATCTTATGATACAATGCTATTTGCTAAAAAAAAACAAAAACAAAAAACCCCCAAAACCCACTGGTAAAGAATATTAACTTGTTCTATACTTGTTTAGTTTCATTCTTTTTTGTTTTGGTTGAGAATAATGGAATAAACATTCATGTGCTTTTTTACACCCAGTCCCTGTGTGTATGCGGTTTCATAAATTTTGTTATCTGTTCCTACCAGCACACAATGACCTACTCTTCCAAAGAGCTGAATGGGTTCTGACATGTGCGCAGGATATTGTGTCATTACCTGTGTACCTGAGTGGGTTCCTGGGCATTCACACACACACACACACACACACACACACACACACACACACACACACGAATTCTCTCTCTCTCTCTCTCTCTCTCTCTCTCTCTCTCCTCTCTCTCTCTCTCTCTCTCTCTCTGCTTAAAAAATTGATTTATTGCTTACTCAATGTACCATCTGGTAATAAAATTTTGATTTGATTTGATTTGTTTGATCTCTCTCTCTCTCTCTCTCTCTCTCTCTCTCTCTCTCTCTCTCTCTCTCTCTCATCACACACACACACACACACACACACACACACACACACACACACACACACACACACACACACACACACACACTCATACACACACACACATTTCAATTGACTCACTCATTCACTTGTCATTAATTAGTTTAACGAACAAAAAGACACGTGCGGGCGCCTACACACACACACACACACACACACACACACACACACACACACACACACACACACACCACACACACACACAACCATAAAAAGACACGACAACGTACAACATGCCCAAACGACGCAAATCGCGCGTCCTGGGTTACCAACTGGTACAACTCAGCAACAGCACAAACACATTCACACCAACTACTCTCTCTCACTCACCTGTTCGGTTTCTCAACAAAGTATCGAAGTATGTGGCGCCGAATTCGTACACATTTTCCGGCTGGGTCCGCAAAACTTCTCTCGCCAAACCCTCCAAAATATTCTGAAATCCTTTCGGCACTCGAAGCTTCGTGTTAGAAAACGGTACAGCCATGGTGGAAAGTTTGGAAACTGAAGTTCTGCTCTCTTGCGCTCTCACACACACCGGAAAGGGACACAAAGCGACTGGAAACGAGGTATGGTAAAGAAAGAGCGAAGCGAGGCATACACAGTCGTCTCTTGGCAACCAGAAAGGTGAAGGTCATAGGGAGTAGCCCCGCAGTGATTAAAGGTGGGGGAGTGCCATTGGATGATTAACGCACTTGTGTGTAAGTCGAGTGGTTTCTAGGTTTCCGAGGGAAAATAATCACAAGCGCTTCTCTTTCTTCTTCGCTTCTCTCCCTCCCCCGCCCCCCTCTCTCTTTAGTTGATGCATGGTGTGTGTGGTGTGTGTGTGTGTGTGTGTGTGTGTGTGTGTGTGTGTGTGTGTGTGTACGTACTGCGTATGTACATGCACGTTGCCTTTAATGATAACTAACTGCAAGAAGTGTGTGTGGGGGGGGGGGGGGGGGGGGGGGGGGGGGGGGGGGGGGGGGGGGGGGGGGGGGGTTAGAAGAAGGGTCGGTGTTTGTGTGGAAAACGGTGAAGGTTTATTTGAGGTCGAAAGGGTGGGTGGGTGGGGGTGGAGGACATTTTCTAGTCCACGTCTACAATAAAAAAAATAAAAGATAATAATAAATAAACAAGAACATTAATACCCTGCGATTATTCGTTTACCAAACAAAAGGTTTTGAGTGAATCAAAAACAAAAACAAAGCAACCTCCCACCCCCACCCCTCCCCTCCTCCTTCTTTGACTTATGGGGTCGCAATAACCTCAAGATAAGACAGGCCGGGTAATATGCTATTGTTTACCCCGTATGAAAACTGTGTGTGTGTGTGTGTGTGTGTGTGTGTGTTTTGTGTGTGGCTTTTGTTGGTTAAATTCTATTTCGTTATTATTTTTCTATCATTGTGAGTGTGCATTATTTCATCTAGTTATATTACTTTTGCTGAAGCTGTCAATATCTGCTTTATATATCCAACCTAATATTCCTTTTTTTCACACAAAGGGTCTTCTTGTGACATGTAATTGACAATCAGAGAATAGTAATGTGAACAAAAAGCCGCAATCTTCTTCTTCTTCTTCTTCTTCCTCCTCCTCCTCCTCCTCCTTTTTCTAATGCTAAGATAGGAACTATAGATGTCTGTTACATCAACATTTGGCGAAAATGTGTTGCACTGTATGCCGTTAAGCGCCCGACAAGTTAAGCCCTGCGTATCTGACTTCAGCCTAAGAGAGACCTGTTCTCTGTGAAGTCTTTCTGCAAAAAACGAAGCAGGAGAATGGACCAAGAAGGCAAAAAATAGACAAGATGGAGGTGACAAGAGGAAAGTTTTAGCACAGTATTTCCAGAATATGGCTAGATCTATACTATTCACACTGACAGGCCCCCCGGCCAGTTTCGAACTATATTTTACAGAACCCCCTCCCCCCCCCCCCCCCCTCCTCTCGGCAGACAAGATCAACAATGAAGAACTATGGCAAAGAACCAGACAACAGCCTGTTGAGGAAGAAATCCTACAGAGACGTTGGCGATGGATAGGACACACCCTACGGAAACCTGTATCCAGCATCACAAGACAAGCTCTCACCTGGAATCCACAAAGGAAAAGAAAGAGAGGGCGGCCTAGAAATACCTGGCGCCGGGACCTGGATGCAGATGCGAAAAAGATGGGCAAGACGTGGGGACAACTGGAACGCCTAGCCCAGGACCGAGATGCCTGGAGACAGCTGGTTGGCGGCCTATGCCCAAGAAGGGACCAGGCAGACATGACATGACATGTCGACATGACATATATATAGTTTACTGGCTCACTGGCTCGCTCCTTCTCTCTATCACTCTCTCATTATTTCCATGTCTTTTTCCATTCTGTCACTTCCTCCTTCCTTGCGGTATTCCCCTCACGCATGAAATGCATTACTTTACAGATCTAGGAATGATGGGTTTAGAGACTTTTTGATGCCTTGTATATCATCGTCCTAAATACTTGCTATCTTCCTGTTCTTCCTCATTTGTGTACATCACCTTCACTTCACCTGTCATGCAGTCCCGTGGACCGTGGGGGCACAACTGAAGATTTTGCAACCAGCTTCCTTCACTGCCCACGGTCCTCTGCCCTCTGTAGCAGGTCGTTCTAACCAAGGCCTGTCCACTCTCTGAATGTTGTCTTCCCATCGTTTCCTCTGTCTGCCTCTTCGTCTCCCTCCCCTTACTGTTCCCTGTAAGACAGTCTTGGCCAGTCCAGATGATCGTGTGACATGCCCGTACCACTTTAGCTTGCGTTTTTTTTCACTGTAGTTAGGAGCTCTTCATGTGGACGGATGGCATTCTTTGTTCTAGTTTTCGTTTCTTTATTAGTGATGTGATCTCTGTATGAAATGCCAAGGAGACAGACAGGCAGACATTTGAATACAATGCTTTTATAAATATATCGAGTTTGATTTATAGCTGGTTTGTAACTTTTAATTGTTGTTTTGTCACTGATTTGATGGTTTTTAAAACTATTTTTTTTACCACCAGACATTTGGCCACATTGTGACTTGATAGGTTTCATTAATAATTCTTGCTTTAAAGAAAAGTTTCGTGTGGGTGTTCTGAAATACTTTGTTTTATGGCTGTTTTGATATAACCTGAAAATGCCTCCCCCCCCCCCCCCCCTTCTCTGTCTGTCCGTCTATCTGTCTGTCTGTCTACCTTCCTCTCTCTCTGTCTCTGACTCTGTCTGTCTGTCTGTCTGTCTCCCTCCCCCCCCCCCCTCTCTCTCTGAAAAAAGATGATTCCTCTCCCGACCCCTCCCTCCCTCCCTCTCTCTCTCCCTCTCTGTAAAAGAAATATGATCCCCCCCCCCCCCCCCCCCCCCCCGCTCGTCTATCTCTGTGTCTGTGTGTTTTAATGGCTGTGGATGTTTTTCAGCAGGCGCAGACAGTACAGTGTGTAGCTTTTCCACTCCACCAGCAGTACAGTACAGTACACACAGGCGTTATATTATAGCTCAGCATGCAGACATGCTTTTCCATCATGTGCGTTTGTTCCGGGCCTGCTGCCCTATCTCTCTGCTATCATGCAGCTTCCCCT
>CM060346.1:35456370-35466370 GCA_030674155.1 Stramonita haemastoma | reverse complement strand
AGATACAATGATAAAAACAACAACAATAACGATAATAACAACACCACCAACAACAACAGTAATAATAATATCAACAACAATATTAATAATATCAACAATATTAATAATAATAATAATGCACTGTAAGACTCATTCTTTCACGTAGGTCACACACACACACACACACACACACACACACACACACACCACACACAGTGCTCTGACCACTGAGCTATCCGTCCCCCTGTCAGTACATACAGGCTACGGCAGTATGAGGTGAGGTAGGCTTGGTCCAAGCGTTAGCCTATTTATCCCTACCCTAAACATTTTTCTGGCATTGTTGCGGAGTTCTAAATTTAGCTGACCAGATTGTGAGAAGACTGTCCCACTTACTAGCGCGGAGCTAGTAGGCCTACACTATAGGGGAAGCGGCTTCTATAAACAGTGTGCCAGCTGCATGCCAGGCGCTCTGCGGCCTTATATATTATTTCATCCCTGTAAAATGAAATAGGCTAGTTAGGCTAGCTCACAGAGGAGGCAGACCAGCGTTTGGTTTGTACACGCGCTACACGTTGACCAACATGTTCAATTGACACTTGTCATCGTCTTTCTTTTATGAAGCACAGTCCTAGGGTATTAAAAATGCACACCATTTCATCGTACATTTGTGGCCGATTGACTGTGAGTGGATGTGACTTGGAAAGCTCTTCATGAAAAAAAGCAATTTTCTTCGACCCAGTTTTGTGTAGGCC
The DNA here is from genome assembly GCA_030674155.1 of Stramonita haemastoma. Classification (NCBI taxonomy): domain Eukaryota; kingdom Metazoa; phylum Mollusca; class Gastropoda; order Neogastropoda; family Muricidae; genus Stramonita; species Stramonita haemastoma. The sequence goes on along the minus strand of CM060346.1, from coordinate 35,465,639 downwards.
TAACTAATAACTTTAGGACAGGAATGGCACCTCATCAGCTTTTGCCAGTAACCTGAAGCTTACAACACAAGGATGTTCGGGTACAAGGCAAGAGGAAGACCTGGATCGAGGGTGTGAAAGAAACACTGAAGACCCACAACATCCCACCCACCCAGGCCTTCAAACTTGCCACAGACAGAAAGCTCTTTCTCCCCTCGACGTCCTACGTGGTACAAGAGGACGATAAAGTAAGTAAATTAAGTCAGAAAAGATGGGATAAGGCTAAAATTGTGTGTGTGTGTGTGTGTGTGTGTGTGTGTGTGTGTGTGTGTGTGTGAGTGTGAGTGGAGAGAGAGAGAGAGAGAGAGAGAGAGAGAGAGAGAGAGAGAGAGAGAGAGAGAGAGAGAGCTCCGGAACTGTAGCCTAGACATGTGGAAAGTTCCTAGACATGTGGAAAGTTCCTAGACATGTGGAAAGTTCCTAGACATGTGGAAAGCTCCTAGACATGTGGAAAGCTCCTAGACATGTGGAAAGTTCCTAGACATGTGGAAAGTTCCTAGACATGTGGAAAGTTCCTAGATGTGTGGAAAGTTCCTAGATGTGTGGAAAGTTCCTAGACGTGTGAAATCAACATGAACAAGGCTGTAGGCTAATAATTATTATTATGTTTGCCTGAACTGGATGACCGAGGGTAGGTCTTTCCAGGTGGTTTCTGATGAAAGATAAAGGTTTCTGATGAAAGATAAAGAGGTTTCTGATAAAAGATAAACAGGTTTCTGACGAAAGATAAAGAGGTTTCTGATGAAAGAGAAACAGGTTTCTGACGAAAGACAAGCAGGTTTCTGATGAAAGTGAAACAGGTTTCTGATGAAAGATAAAGAGGTTTCTGACGAAAGACAAGCAGGTTTCTGACGAAAGATAAACAGTTCTCGTCATGGGAAGGGGCATAAGGTCATTTGTCTACTAGTCACGGTATACCTGCCGGCCCTCCTTCTACCCCCACCCCATTATCATCTCTTCTCTCCTTTTGGTACCAGTTTCTGTGCTGAAGGAGGAGTGAGTAATGAGCGAGTAGACACAGGCCCGTGATTGCATGGTTCCAGACAGCACAACAGAACAGTACATATGCTGCTTCTTCTTCCCCACAATGTCTAATAAATGGAACCAACTGGCAGCAGGCATTGTATGGTATGGGCAGACTCTAAGGAGACCTGGCCTATCTGTCTCTCCTGCCTCCCACCCCCATCCCAGCTATCCCATCCTTTCTCCTTGCCCCCCCCCTTTCCATCCACTACCCATGTCCACACTCCCTTTTTGTCCACCTTTACAATCTTGTGAGGGTGGGAGGGGGCCAACCCCCCCCCCCCCCAAAAAAAAAAGAAGAAAATAATAACTCACTGGGCTTACTACCTGTAGCAACAATCAAGGTTAACACCAGTCACTTAGGAAAAAAAACACAACTGGTTTAGAACATGGGGCTTTGTTGATCTGTCTGAACAATGAGACCGCTCATAGAGTTATCCCTCTTCGTCACCTAACATGGCGCGCTCTTTGCAGGTGAGCATGGGTTCAACGTTGGGGTTGACGCCAGATGAAGGAGTGATTTGTGAGTTTGGTGGTTAAGCTATAGTCTGCAGTTCTTTTTCAAAGTTCTCATATGGCTGCACACATACTATCAGAAGGTACTTATTTTCAGTTGCCTTTTTTCATGGTATGGAATTTGGAAGACACTGACACTACCCATTACAAGCTTCCGGTTTCAAATTTCGGGTGGTTGTTTTTTTTTTAACGTGTCTATTAACTTTCGTCAGTTACATTCCCTTACCATGTATTAGCAAAAGGTTTCTGTGTGATATTTTCGAGTCACAGGTTCACCAATGACATGGTGAGATTTTGGGTATAGGAGTGTTTGCCAGACAAATTCAAAGAATCAAACTGAAGTGATATTCAAGTAAGCTATTAAATTAACCCCATTCTGATTGTGAAAGTGTCTAAACAGGACACCAGTGTGATGCATTTTATAAATTGTGTCATATGTTCTGTATTTGGAGCATTTGGGGTGAAATTTATTACCTCTCTCTCTCTCTCTCTCTCTCTCTCTCTCTCTCTCTCTCTCTCTCTCTCTCTCTCTCTCTCTCTCTGCTTTTACAATTACAGTGCCATGTTAGTGACACACATGTTTGTCTGTTCACAGACACTGGTTGGCTGGGATAGACTTTGTCACAAAGGACACTAGGATGAAGGTGTCGGCACTACAGTCCTGCAGAGTTCAGGACATCTTCACTGTATGTATTTCTTAGGATCTCTGTTGAAGTGTGGAGAAGGGATGATAAAACAAAAATATGTTAGCGAAGACTAGAAGGGCTTTTTGACTTGGTGTCTGGGACCAGAAGGTATGCTGGTCTTGGACTGTTTAATTGTGATACTTTTAATCCAATGCTTGTACAGTTGATGCATAAGATTGCAAATTTTCAGGTTTTTCAAGGCAAAGCTACAGCAGAGACAACGTTTTTTAAATATGTGTGAGTCTAGTGTACACAAAGTAAATTAGACAAAAATGAATTGAGTGCAATGCAGGACAGTGCATTGCAAAATACAGACAAAATAAAAATGAAAATGGTATAAATCTAAAAGGGAAATAAACCAAACAATGAATAAAAAGGGGAAACAGGACTGAAAATTAAAAAAAACAAAGAGAGCACTTGCGCAAAACTCAAAAGCCACTTCAAAACAGGAGCAAGCAAAACCAAGCAAAGGAAACAAAACAAAAAAGCTATAAAAAAATTTTTAAAAACCAACTAAAATTGAAAAGGGGGGAAAAGAGAAACACTCCAAGGCCTCCTCGGGTTCATGGCCATGTCCTGGTCTTGCATGTAAACAAAGCTCCAGGGCAACTCCAAGCTGTGAGTACAGTGGAATCTGCCAGGATACAGTTGTTGTATGGTAAGTTTGGAATGAGTAATCTGAGAACGGCTGGACTGGTGCTTGGCAGATGATGAAATTATAAACCTTTGAGATGAAAAGAAACAAATTAAAAAAAAAAAAGTCACCCATTAAAACAAAATGGAAGAAAAAGAAAACTAAACATTACATATATACTGAACTAAGCATAGGAAACTAAAATGAAACAAGTAACCATAAAAAACACACACAAAAGGAAAAATACCCTTTGAGAAATGCTCAATAATAAGAAAAAAAGCTTAAACTAAAAGACCAACCCCCCAAAAAACAACAACAACAACAAAAAAACCAACAACAAACAAACCAACCCAAACAAAAACAATCCAAATCAGGCAAACCAAACTTGTGCAAAACTCCACAACTAAAGAATAAACAAAACCAAACAGGGAAAAGGTCTTGCTGGAGATTGAAGGACATCATCATAGTCCTCATCAACATCATCATCAGTTTGTTGACCAAGATGGTCATCATCATCATCATCAGTTCGTTGACCAAGATGGTCATCATCATCATCGTCATTATCATCATCATCATCAGTTGGTTGACCAAGATGGTCATCACCATTGTCATCATCATCATCATCACCAGTCCCTTGACCAAGATGGTTATCCAGAGGGACAGAAGCATTACAGCAGGCAACAGTTCTCTTGTTCTCCAGGCTGGTCTGTATTCAGCCTTTCACAGCAGTACTGACATTTCTGGTTTGAAAGCTGGACCAGCAGCTTATTATGTATGTGTTTTATTTTTTTAATGATGATCTCTTTTTCCAGGAACCAGATGAGGTTTGAACCGTTTCAGACAGGCCCAGCACCATCAGAAAAGACTTCAGTTCAGACATAAGGTACAGATTAATCTTTTTTTTTTTTTTTTTTTTTTTTTTTTAAATCTTTCTGTCTTGTCTGATCTTTGTGCATAATTATCTGTAAGTAATTTGAATACTGTAGTTTTCAGGTTGTTTTTATTCTGCCCCCCTTTCTCTGTTGGGTTTTTCTGTCATTGCAGGATGGTTTTCATTTCTGTCTGTCTGTTATCTGCCATTCTGTCTGTCTTTTATCTGCCATGTCTGTCTGTTCTCTGCTGTTTTTGTCATGTCTTTTGCCATTGTTCTGGAAAGGGGGGCATTATTTTATTTTGAAAATGTTTAATGTAATGTGGAAAATCAGTTTGTTAACAGAGAAACTACTGTCAAGGAGTACACGACACTGACAGCATACCTACCAGCATGAAGGAGAACCAAGGACAGGTAAGAAAAGGAGTCCTCTGTCACTCGAATGATTTATGGATAAAATTTCTATGCAGTCTGAAAAGTGGGATATTCTTTCCTCAGGTTCATTGGTGGTTTTGAGATCTTTGGCACATGATCTACAACGGTGTCCAGCAGTGTTGGTTGAATAATTAATATTGGTAAAATAAGGTTGCATATTAGAGATTGCTTTTTTTTAATATAATTATGTATTGTCTTTTGTGATTTATGTGATGAATTCATTACACTATCATTTTGGGGGAGGAATTTTGGTCAAGTATAAACTTCATCAGTTTGAAAGTATTGTGACCATGTGAATGCATAGTTTGTGCTTATACCATTTTCAGTGTGACTGATGATGATTTACTGCTTTCAGGATCTTTGGTGCTGGAAACAAGTGCCAAGGAACAGTCATCTCAAGCTGCATCCTGTCTTCACAGAGGTATTCTTCTGCATACTTGTCGTGTGTGCTCTTTTTGCGTGTTTGTGTTTTTTAAAAAAGAATTCTTTTTCATGGTGACTGATGTTTGTTTTTTGAAATTTTCTGTGTTGTTTTTGCTTTTGTTGGTCATTTGAATGTGTATAATTTATTTTGATTATAAGTAATAATACATTTTGTTATATGCTATTTTTCATGTGTAAGAACAGGTGTTTCAGTATTTTATGAACTCATTTTGGTTCATGTCACTCTACTACTTCATTAGCATGTTGTGTCGTACTTTTTAATGCTGTCTTTAACTGTGAGTACATCTGTTTTACCAGGTACCACGCAAGGTCTACCTGCTAGCTAGCTGTGGTCATGCCAAAGCCACCAGATAAATTACATGGGTAAAATGTCTTTATGTCTTTGTGACCTGGTATAGATATACATATGAATGCCAGTGTGTGCATTATGTATTTGCCTACGTCTGTCATGTGCATGGCTGGCCATTTCCTGTGTCTTGTCTGTGAATGTCTTGCTTGTCTGTGTTCTTATTTCTGTCTGTCTGTGGCTTTCTGGTTTCTTTTTGCCATTTTCTGTCTGTCTGAGTCTCTGCAGGCCTGCATTTTTCATGTTGAAAATGTTTCGCTGCCATGTGACAGAATCAGTCTGTTGACAGAGCTCCTGTCCAGGTGTATGGGCCTGACAACGTCACAGCTGCCTGCATGGAGGGGAGCCGAAAGATCCCGTGATAGTACAACAGTTCAGGTGAGAAAATGACAGATTTTATTTGTGTTTGACTATTTAAGAAAATTACAGATTTTATTTGTACTTGACTACTTAATGTGGAGTAATGAACTGAATGCAGTGTTAATGAAACTTTTAGGATTGTCAGTATGACTGATGACTTACTGTTCAGTATGTCTGGTGATGACTGATAATGAATGACTGTTTAGTATGACTGATGATGACTGATGATGACTGACTTCATTATGACTGATGATGAATTAATGTTCACAATGACTGATGATGACTTACTGTTTTCAGAGTCTCTGGGGCTGGAGTGGAGTGGCAAGGACGGTACATGTAACAGACAGTGACCAAGAACTGAAGTCTGTCAACAAGGTACAGTTCTTACATACTTCTGTATTTATATTTTTGTCTCCTATTTCTGAATGGACTTTGTCCGGTCTGTGTTGATTTTTTTTATATAAATTTATTTTTGGGTAGTCACTGTTCCATATATCATTTGTTTCTGCATTTTCTTTGTCATTTTGGGTTGTGGTTACTTTGTTTTGTGCTAGCTGTCTCTTTCGTGATGGACACCTGTTGATCAAATACTATGTAAGTGCAAACAGCTGTGGTCATGTTAGTATTATGAGATAAGGTAAGTGACCTGTCTGTGTTAGTTAATATACATTTACCACATGTATCTTTTGTCGCTTACTGTTCATACTTTAAAAAAAAAAAAAACATTTCTAATTGACTGATGTGCATGTGTTTTACCAGGTATCATGGAAGCCTGACCAGTAGTGGTCAAGTTCAGCACCTACCTGCCCTAGACAGCGGTCACTAAGGAAACATCAGGACACTTGGTAACATTGGGTTTTTTAGTTAGTCTTTGTGACGTCGTGTGTGTATGTTAGTATTTTTTTTATTTATGTGATGCAGTTGTCATTTTGTCTTTCAATCTTTTTTGACATTGTGTGTGTGTATGTTGGTGTTTGTTTACGTGATGCATTTGTCTGTGTATCATCCCATTCTGCCTGCCTGTCTCTGTATTGTCTGTATTTGCATTTCTTTCTTCTCCTATTTTCATTCTGTCTGTCTGTCTTCCTGCAGGTCTGCATTTTATCATGAAGATGATTCACAGCTATGTGATAGAATCAGTCTGTCATCAGATAGCTGCTGCTGCTGCCACTGATGTCAACACCTGCCAGCATTAAGGGGGAACTTCTGTGACAAAATGCAGGTGAGAAAATGACTGAACTTCTGTGACAAAATGCAGGTGAGAAAATGACTGAACTTCTGTGACAAAATGCAGGTGAGAAAATGACTGAACTCGTCCTTTCAGCCTAAATAGTTTTGTGGTCACTAGTTCATTGACATGTAAAGGGCTCTTGCAACAGCTTTCACTGTGTCCTTCAGTGTGACTACTACAGAAAAACCAGCAAGTAACATGTTCAGGTAACGACATAGTTTTTGGTTTGCATTTTCAATTGTTCTTGTGTACATTGGTAAGCTGGTTCTGGGGGGGGAAAGCTTGAAATGAAGGGGTTGAAGATAAATTGTGATATTATTTTGCAGTAATCCTTGTGGGTTTAATCTTTGAAAATGTTGTCAGGTCATTTTAATATCTAAGCAAATAATGTATTGGTGAATTTTTTACAAGGCTGTCAAGAATAAAAGATCGGTAAAGTACATTCTTCATTCATTGTGTCTCCAAATGAAATGATCAGATGAATGTAATGTGTAAGCCAAGGAAGCGAAGAAATGTTCAGTGTAGCTTATCATTTGTTGTTACTTTCAGGAGCTGTGGGGGTGAGAACTGAATCCAGTGACCAGGAATGGGCATCCACACCAGGCAAATCCTGCATAACTCAGTCCAGGGCCCAGTGATGAAATTAATGTGCCCCTGCTTTCTTTTACCAAGTCCAAGTGTGGTCAGTTCCTGCTTCAATTAGCACCAGCTGGGATGGAATGGATAGCAGCTGAGAGGAGGTGAAAGTGGGGGACACTGACTGACAGCTGCGCATCATGGTGGAACAACAGCCATCATGAACATCTTGGTGGAGGAGTGGAATGATCACGCTGTGTAGAGGTAATGCATGAGGTGAAAAAGAAAGCAGGGTTATAGAAATATAAAAGCATTTTTAAAGGATAACTGTGAATTTATCAAGTTTCAAAGAACTGAAAGTGACTTGTTAACTATTTGACTTAATGAATCAAAAAATGAAACAGTGATGGTTTTGAAGAGTTATGAATGCATTTTATAAAATCATAACATTGAGTCATTTTGATATTTCAGTCAGTGAAATAAAAAATAAAGTGAAATTGACCCATTAAGGTATTTGACCTAATGAAGCAAATTATGAAACAGTGATGATGTTTTTGCAGAAAAATAAATTTTAGTTGTGATGAAATCATAACATTGAACTACTTTGATATTTGAATCGACAGATTTAATGATGATTTGCAGCAATATTTTTTAAAAGAATAATTATGAATTTATTCTGCTTTAACCCTTTGACTGCCCATATAAAGAACCAGAACCTGAATCTGCTCTGCCAAAGGATTTTTGCCCAAATGGGGTAATAATTCACCAAAAAATCTAGCATCTAAACTACCAACAATTTGATATTGACATGTGTACAACTTTTGCACAGAATTGAATTCTGCATTAAACCAAACTAATTTGAAGGCCAAGTTGGAATTTATAAACATGCCTGAATCATCCAAAAATAAACAAATAAAAAAATTTTAAAAACTGCTCCAGTCAGCCAACGAAACTGAAGAAAAAACAGACTTTCCGTCCATGCAATGGGATTTCCCAACCATATATGGGTAGAGGGAATCCCACACAAGCTTAAAATATCAATTGTTTTGGAATGGACCTTAAAACGAAGTTAGGAAAAATCGGGAAAATCGGTGCACGTCATATGACGTGGTAAGGCACTGGGAGTGTGCTATCAGTAGCACGTCATATGACGTGCTAAGGCAGTCAACGGGTTAAACAGGATAAGAAAAAGTAATCTTAGTATTTTAGCAAATAAAGCAAATGACAAAACATGTGACCATGTCTTGAAAGCTTTGTAATTTTTCAGCAAGAAAAACCCTTCAGTATTTTTCCTGTTACTGATGACTGCTTACGTGCTAACAGGAACCACAGGACTGGAGTTGCATGCCAAGGAACACAACACCATCCAGCATATCCCCATGTCAGTGTGCAGAACTTGATCAGGTAGATAGGTGTTTGTCATTGATCTCTCTTTATGATGCAGCATTTATCTGTGTTGTGTCTATGCCAGTCTGTCATCCTCTGCATTTTCTGTCTTGTTTCCCACACTTCTGGTTTTGTTTGTAAGTGTCTGCTCCTGTGTCTTTCTGTTTGTACTCTCTGATGTCTGTCACTCTGTCTCCTTCTTGTGTTTGTTTAGAAAACTGATGTCATCCCATAAATATGGTAGGATCAGTGTGTCAGCGGAATAGCTGCCAAAGTCCATAATTTGTCATCAAAAGACTGCAGGCCACTCTGTAATAGAAACTCTTTATCCTGGATTAGAAAAAAAACAAAAACATACACAGTGATACAAAATAAGTTGTAGTTAAACATCATTGAAGAAAATGAAAATTTATGTGGAGCTAAATTGACCAAATTCTACTGCTGCCTTCAGTTTATTGGTTTTACAGGTCTTTGGCTTTCTCCTCATTATCCCTGAATAAATGAATGTTTATATGATTTAAAGGTATTTTGTTATGTGTCATGACTTGTGGTAAATAACTATTGCTAAGTTCCAACTATCAGGTATGTTAGTGTTTATTCATGAATACCTTTTTTAAAAAAAATAGTTTTGGAAAAAAAACACCTTAATATGCCAAGAACCAGAAGACTTCATTTCAATATTCAGGAGCCACAGGCTCGGGAATAAGCTGACATTTTCAGAA
>CM060346.1:35373870-35451370 GCA_030674155.1 Stramonita haemastoma | reverse complement strand
TTCTGAATCCTGGCCAGCTCTGCCATGACCGAGGTTGTACGGGCTTGTCTGATCTTTATTTATTTATATTCAAATTTTATTTATTTTACTTATTTATTCTTTTATTTTTAGGATAACGGAATAAGCACTCGTGTGCTTTTTTTTTTTTTTTTTTTTACATCAAGTGCCTGTGTGTAGCAGTTTGTAAATTTTGTCATTTGTTCTCACCGGCACACAATGGCCTACTCTTCCTAAAGGCTGAACAGGATTTAACGTGTGCGCAAGATATGTGTGCATTCACACACGGGGCCTCAGCTTAAAGTCTCATTCAAAAGACTAGAAGTGCTAGTTCATTCTGTCTTGCATACAATACCGTAAGTGCTAGTTCATTCTGTCTTGCATACAATACCATAAGTGCTAGTTCATTCTGTCTTGCATACAATACCATAAGTGCTAGTTCATTCTGTCTTGCATACAATACCGTAAGTGCTAGTTCATTCTGTCTTGCATACAATACCATAAGTGCTAGTTCATTCTGTCTTGCATACAATACCATAAGTGCTAGTTCATTCTGTCTTGCATACAATACCATAAGTGCTAGTTCATTCTTTCTTGCATACAATACCATAAGTGCTAGTTCATTCTGTCTTGCATACAATACCATAAGTGCTAGTTCATTCTTTCTTGCATCCAATACCATAAGTGCTAGTTCATTCTGTCTTGCACATAATACCATAAGTCCTAGCTCATTTTTCTAGCTTGCTTAGAAGTTCTTGGAGTTCATAGTTAATGCATCTAAGGAGATCAATGTCATCAGCAAACTGCCGATTGCAAACAGGTGTGTCACCAAGACAGACAGTGGGGAATGTAATCCTCTGAGCCTTGTCTAGTACTGTTAGGTTACTAGAAATAGAAGAAAAAAGGGGAGGGCTAGTGGAAAGAGCATTTTTTCCTCATGTTTATTCTGGACCATTTATCTTTATTTTGGGTTAAATATTTCTCAAAATTAAACGAGTTTTTAAAAAAAAAACGACGTGGGAAGAAAACCACTCTGCTGATAGGAGAACTGAAATTTGTCTCAAAAAATCCAAATAGCAGCCTAAGCTGGTAGGATTGGTAAATTGTGAATTAAATAATGCTCCATACCACTGTGTCTACAGCTACGTACCATTGTGTTTACCTGCTGTTGTGTCCACATGCATTCAGACAGACTGACTGACCAACAGCCCCTGTTCTGACACAGTTTGACGTAGCAAGGCAGTTCGTCGTAACTTGTGACAAACTGTGTTGATCCCCTGGGGGCTCGACACAGTTCGTCGCAATTTGACACAGTTTGTCATAAGTTATGACGAACTGCGTTGCTACACCAAACTGTGTCAGAACAGCCCCTACCCCAATGCATGCTAACTGTTATTGCTAACACTAACACTAACCTTGTTTCTTAATCCTGGCCCCTCATGTGGACACAAAGACAGGTAGACACCTTGGTGCAAGCTGACAACAGTGGTCAAATATTTTTTATTGGGGTTTGAGATAGGAGGGGGCAGCATTGTCAGAAAAGAATGCTAGGAATGGGAGGCTGCATGTTCGCATCTGCTGGAATAGGGAAAATGAGGAGGGGGGTGGGGGGGGGGGCTCATGGACAGCTGATTACTTGAACTCGCTGTCACTGGTTCTTTTTTGTCTGTCAATTTCACTTGTAGACCATCATTTCTCCTGCATTTATCACATGTTCATCATCTTTCCTCATAGTCCAGGCTTTAAATCTCTTTATTCTTTTATTCAGAGGATAATGGATTAAGCACTCGTATGCCTTTTTTTTACATCCAGTGCCCATGTGTATGCAGTTTTGTAAATTTTGTCATATGTTCTCACTGGCACACAATGGCCTACTCTTCTGAAAAGCAAAAATGGTTTTAACATGTTTGCAAGATGTTCTGTGTGCGTTCGCATACGTGACCTTGGTTTATAGTTTCATCAGATGGACTTTTGGGGGAAGTGAGTTGGCACTGGTGTTAACTCCAGAGGTGAACGGGATTTGAACCTGGGTCAGCTACTTGAATGAGAATTCGCTTCCTAGTTGTGATGTCTGGATAAAAGGGCGGTGTCCTCAGTGAATTAGAACTCGCTTCCTAGTTGTGATGTCTGGATAAAAGGGCGGTGTCCTCAGTGAATTAGAACTCACTTCCTAGTTGTGATGTCTGGATAAAAGGGCGGTGTCCTCAGTGAATTAAAATTCTCTTCCTTGTTGTGATGTCTCTGGATAAAAGGGCGGTGTCCTCAGTGAATTAGAACTCGCTTCATGGCTGTGATGTCTCTGGATAAAAGGGCGGTGTCATCAGTGTGTCTTGTGTTGGTGAAATTCCTTTTTCCTGTTTTGAATCCCATACATTCGGTGCAGTGTTGTAGTCATTCAGCGCAGTATACTACAACAGCAACATTGGATAGTGGTTTCGAAGAACAGTTGGAGTAAGGCAGGGCTGTCTGCTCTCTCCCACTCTTTTCAACATCTTCCTTGAGAGAATCATGGCTGATGCACTGGAACACCAGAAAGGATCAGTCAGCATTGGTGGCAGAACAATCACAAACCTCCGCTTCGCAGATATTGACGGACTAGCAGGATCAGAACAAGAACTTGCCAGCCTAACAGAACACCTGAATAAGGCCTTTAAAACATACAGCATGGAAATTAGTGCAGAGAAGACCAAACTGATGACCAATAGCGCCAAGGGCATCAGCACTGATATCAGGATCAATGACAAGAAGCTGGAAACGGTTCAAAGCTTCAAGTACTTGGGAGCCGTTGTATCAGACTAGAGGTCCAATCTTGAGGTAGTATGCAGGATTGCATAGACAATAACAGCACTGTCAAAACTGAACACCATCTGGAAAGATAAAAATATTTCACTCAACTCCAAGATCAGACTAATGCACTCCCTTGTCATATCCATATTCCTGTATGCCTGTGAATCGTGGACCCTGACTGCTGATTTGGAGAGAAGAATACAGGCAGTAGAAATGTGATGCTTCAGAAGACTCCTTGGCATCTCCTACAGAGACCACATAAGCAATGAAGAAATGCACAACAGAATCCAGCAAACCATTGGTCCCTACAAAAATCTTCTATCAACCATAAAGAAGTGTAAACTTAAATGGTACGGGCATGTCACAAGATCAAATGGACTTGCAAGAACAATACTGCAAGGCACTGCCTAAGGAGGAAGAAAAAAAGGCAGACCAAGGAAGAGATGGGAGGACAGCATCAGCGAATGGACAGGACTAGAACTCAACAAAATTTTGAGAAAGGCAGAACAGAGAGAGGAATGGAGGGAACTGGTTGTCAAGTCTTCATGGGTGCCCCCACAGTTGCCATACTAAGGGATAGATAGATAGATCGATCGATCGACATACATTCTGTGTCTGCCTCTCTCATCGTATGCTCTGTGTAAATGATAAAATGTTGGGCAGAAAGAATAACACCTTGCTGGACTCCCTTTCTTGAGTGAGATTCAGTGTCTGGAGAAGGTGACTGGTGTTGGTAGAGAGATGCTAAGAGTGAGATCTGATATCTGGAAAAGCCCATTGCTGGTGTTGGTAGAGAGATGTTGAGTGAGGTCCTATGTCTGGAAAATTCTATTGTTGCTGGTGTTGGTAGAGAGATGCTAAAAGTGAGATCTGATGTCAGGAAAAGCCTATTGTTGCTGGTGTTGGTAGACATGCTAAAAGTGAGATCCTATGTCGGGAAAAGCCTGTTGTTGCTGGTGTTGGTAGAGAGATGCTAAGAGTGAGGTCCTATGTCTGGAAAAGCCTATTGTTGCTGGTGTTGGTAGACATGCTAAAAGTGAGGTCCTATGTCTGGAAAAGCCTGTTGTTGCTGGTGTTGGTAGAGAGATGCTAAGAGTGAGGTCCTATGTCTGGAAAAGCCTATTGTTGCTGGTGTTGGTAGAGAGATGCTAAGAGTGAGGTCCTATGTCTGGAAAAGCCTATTGTTGCTGGTGTTGGTAGAGAGATGCTAAGAGTGAGGTCCTATGTCTGGAAAAGCCTATTGTTGCTGGTGTTGGTAGAGAGATGCTAAGAGTGAGGTCCTATGTCTGGAAAAGCCTATTGTTGCTGGTGTTGGTAGAGAGATGCTAAGAGTGAGGTCCTATGTCTGGAAAAGCCTGTTGTTGCTGGTGTTGGTAGACATGCTAAAAGTGAGATCCTATATCTGGAAAAGCCTATTGTTGCTGGTGTTGGTAGAGAGATGCTAAGAGTGAGGTCCTATGTCAGGAAAAGCCTATTGTTGCTGGTGTTGGTAGAGAGATGCTAAGAGTGAGGTCCTATGTCAGGAAAAGCCTATTGTTGCTGGTGTTGGTAGAGAGATGCTAAGAGTGAGGTCCTATGTCAGGAAAAGCCTATTGTTGCTGGTGTTGGTAGAGAGATGCTAAGAGTGAGGTCCTATGTCAGGAAAAGCCTATTGTTGCTGGTGTTGGTAGAGAGATGCTAAGAGTGAGGTCTGGTGTCTGGAAAAGCCCATATCTGACAGGCCTGTGAACAAGTGGTTGTGTATGAAACTGTCCAATGCCTTGCTGTAAACTATAATAATTCTAGGCTTTCTGTTCAGCGCTTCTGATTTTTTCTAGAAGTATTTGTAATACAAACAGCCTGTCTGTTGTTCTGCTGTTTGTTCTTTAACCTGCCTGACAGTCTGAGAATTTGTCTTCCACTTTGATTTTAATTCAGTTTAATGAGGAAAAGAATTTTGCCAGTGTGAATGATATGAGGCAATGTAGGAATAGGGAGAGAGGGATGAGAGAGATAGAGGGATGAGAGAGAGAAAGAGAGAGAGAGGGATGAGAGAGAGAAAGAGAGAGAGAGGGATGAGAGAGAGAGAGAGAGAGAGAGAGCGAGCGTGCATGCATGCATGTGTGTGTGCACAACTAAGGGCAAAGGAATGATCTACCCCACAGGCAAACCCATGCAGTGGTATATCTTTACGGCATATTGTCAACAATACATGCTGCTGTAAAACAAGCATGACAGTAGCGTACTTCCTTGAGTATGTATCTGATTAAGTGAAAAACTCACCAAATGTTAGGTGCTGTTCACATTTCCGTTCTCCTATTGAGTTTTTGTGTGCGACACTTAGATACAGGGATGGGCACAGGATGTCCATTCTGCAGTCATACTTTTCATATAGATTTTTGTTCCTCAACATGTTTATCTGTTTTTGGGTTGCTTTTGTGTGTGTGTGTGTGATCTAAGGATGATAAATGAAGCGGAATGGCTGGCGTCCTCAGCACAGTCTGGTTTATTTGCCTTAAGGAATGAACTGAATTTGGTGTTTTGGGGGGGGGGGGGGGGGGGGTGTAATGGACGGTGTTAGATACTTGAAAGTATTAGGAAGTGTTGGTTTTGAAGTTGAAAGTTACCGGAGCCACTGAAACTGAATGAGGTGACAGCCCTGATATGGCTTTCGTGGTGGGTAGGGCTATAAACAATTTGGCATAGTATGGAGTGTATTTTTTTGTGAAAGGGGGGAAGGTGTTTTTCTTTTCTAAAAAAATGTAATAGATTGTGACTGGTACCCTTTGATGGCCTTTGATATGGGCAGCAGCAATGCCATGAGTTTTTATATGGGCAGCAATGCCATGAGTTTTTATATGGGCAGCAGCAGTGCCATGAGTTTTTATATGGGCAGCAATGCCATGAGTTTTTATATGGGTAGCAATGCCATGAGTTTTTTATATGGGCAGCAATGCCATGAGTTTTTATATGGGCAGCAATGCCATGAGTTTTTCTATGGGCAGCAATGCCATGAGTTTTTCTATGGGCAGCAATGCCATGAGTTTTTATATGGGCAGCAATGCCATGAGTTTTTATATATGGGTAGCAATGCCATGAGTTTTTATATGGGTAGCAATGCCATGAGTTTTTATATGGGTAGCAATGCCATGAGTTTTTCTTGGTGGCAAACCTGTCTGCTGATCTTCTATTAGCAGGAAGATTATTTTACACCAACTTCTGCATCTGATGAAAAATGTGCAGAACAGTTGTGCCATAGCGTTTACTTTTTTGTGCTTTTTTTTTGTTATGAGATGAATTTGGCTTTAACACTATCTTTACATTAAGGGAGAGAACCCCTTTCCCAGTACACATGTACTGTGCATATTTATATGCTTCTGTAACCAGTAGTGGGTGACATGAAGGGAAGGTTAGTAGCTGGTTGGTCACCCTGTAGTGGGTTACCTGTAGGGTCAGTAGCTGGTTGGTCACCCTGTAGTGGGTTACCTGTAGGGTAGTAGCTGGTTGGTCACCCTGTAGTGGGTTACCTGTAGGGTTAGTAGCTGGTTGGTCACCCTGTAGTGGGTTACCTGTAGGGTAGTAGCTGGTTGGTCACCCTGTAGTGGGTTACCTGTAGGGTCAGTAGCTGGTTGGTCACACCTGTAGTGGGTTACCTGTAGGGTTAGTAGCTGGTTGGTCACCCTGTAGTGGGTTACCTGTAGGGTTAGTAGCTGGTTGGTCACCCTGTAGTGGGTTACCTGTAGGGTCAGTAGCTGGTTGGTCACACCCTGTAGTGGGTTACCTGTAGGGTCAGTAGCTGGTTGGTCACCCTGTAGTGGGTTACCTGTAGGGTCAGTAGCTGGTTGGTCACCCTGTAGTGGGTTACCTGTAGGGTCAGTAGCTGGTTGGTCAGTCACCCTGTAGTGGGTTACCTGTAGGGTCAGTAGCTGGTTGGTCACCCTGTAGTGGGTTACCTGTAGGGTCAGTAGCTGGTTGGTCACCCTGTAGTGGGTTACCTGTAGGGTTAGTAGCTGGTTGGTCACCTGTAGTGGTACCTGTAGGTCAGTAGCTGGTGGTGTTGGTCAGTCACCCTGTAGTGGGTTACCTGTAGGGTCAGTAGCTGGTTGGTCACCCTGTAGTGGGTTACCTGTAGGGTTAGTAGCTGGTTGGTCAGTCACCCTGTAGTGGGTTACCTGTAGGGTTAGTAGCTGGTTGGTCAGTCACCCTGTAGTGGGTTACCTGTAGGGTTAGTAGCTGGTTGGTCAGTCACCCTGTAGTGGGTTACCTGTAGGGTTAGTAGCTGGTTGGTCAGTCACCCTGTAGTGGGTTACCTGTAGGGTTAGTAGCTGGTTGGTCAGTCACCCTGTAGTGGGTTACCTGTAGGGTTAGTAGCTGGTTGGTCACCCTGTAGTGGGTTACCTGTAGGGTCAGTAGCTGGTTGGTCAGTCACCCTGTAGTGGGTTACCTGTAGGGTCAGTAGCTGGTTGGTCACCCTGTAGTGGGTTACCTGTAGGGTCAGTAGCTGGTTGGTCACCCTGTAGTGGGTTACCTGTAGGGTTAGTAGCTGGTTGGTCACCCTGTAGTGGGTTACCTGTAGGGTCAGTAGCTGGTTGGTCACCCTGTAGTGGGTTACCTGTAGGGTCAGTAGCTGGTTGGTCACCCTGTAGTGGGTTACCTGTAGGGTTAGTAGCTGGTTGGTGGTTGGTCAGTCACCCTGTAGTGGGTTACCTGTAGGGTCAGTAGCTGGTTGGTCACCCTGTAGTGGGTTACCTGTAGGGTTAGTAGCTGGTTGGTCAGTCACCCTGTAGTGGGTTACCTGTAGGGTCAGTAGCTGGTTGGTCACCCTGTAGTGGGTTACCTGTAGGGTCAGTAGCTGGTTGGTCACCCTGTAGTGGGTTACCTGTAGGGTTAGTAGCTGGTTGGTCACCCTGTAGTGGGTTACCTGTAGGGTCAGTAGCTGGTTGGTCGCCCTGTAGTGGGTTACCTGTAGGGTCAGTAGCTGGTTGGTCACCCTGTAGTGGGTTACCTGTGGGGAAATGGTTAAACAGATCAGGACCTGTTAGGGCCTTTGGTATGGAAAAGAATGGTGTAAATATTGCTGATAAACCATTTGATTTTATACCTTTTACGTGTATTGTGGGTATACCATTTACGTGTATTGTGTTTATATGTCATGGGAGGTAGATTTTAATGGAAATTCATCATCATGATCAGTGCAAGTGTTCCCTTTCCCATTGTCCCACATCCCTACGATCATCATCACCATCATCATCAAATCAAGTATTGTCCCCTTCCCTTGGTCACACACCCATATCACCATCATCATCATCATCATCATCATCATCATCATCATCATCATGAATGCAAGTGTGGTCTGCTTCATCTAGTCACACACCCCTATCATCATCATCATCATCATCATCATCATCATGAATGCAAGTGTGGTCTGCTTCATCTAGTCACACCCCCCTATCATCATCATCATCATCATCATCATCATCATCATCACCATCATCATCACCATTGCACGTGTAACCCACTTCCCATGGTCTCACATTCCTGTCATCATCATCATCACTGCAAACATCCCCATCATCACAGGGTTCGTAGGGTCCTTGAAAGTCCTTGAAATTTGGGCTCCCCATTTCAAGGCCTTGAAAGGCCTTGAAAATCAGGCCTATGCCTCCAGGTGCTTGAAAAGTGCTTGAATTTTACTTTTACCACAGAGTAAGAGGGGTAAAGAGACAGAGAGAGATCAAGCATGGTACAATCTGCAAATTCGTGGAAATCCGCGACAAGCAAAAAAGAGACGAAGAAAAAAAGGAGAAAAAATAAAACCCACGAAAACAGGTTAAGTTCATAAGATTACATCATAAGTGGTGGTCTAGGGTGCTAGTCTTTCAGGTGAGATGATAAACCGAGGTCCCGTGTGTTACACATCATTATATAGCTCACATAAAAGAACCCACGGCAACAAGAGGGTTGTCCCTGGCAAAATTCTGTAGAAAAAGCTACACTGATAGGGAAACAAATACAACTGCAGACAGGAAAAAACAAACAAAAAAATGGGTAGGTGCTGCACTTGTGGCAACGTGCTCTCCCCGGGGAGAGCAGCCCGAATTTCACGTAGAGAAATCTGCTGTGACATAAAGTGGTATAAATAATTAGATAAATAAAATCCCTATCATCATCATCATCATCATCATCAATGCATGTAGGGCCCACTTCCGTTAGTTCCCCCCCCCCCCCCAGCAATATCATCATCAATGGGAGTGTGGTTCACTTCACTTGGTCACACAAACGTATCGTCATTATCAACACAAACATCCCTATCATCATCCGTTATCATCAATGCAAGTGTGGCCTTCTATTGGTCACACAACCCCATCATCATCATCAATGCAGATATTCCCATCATCGTCATTGTCATCATCAATGCAGATATTCCCATCATCATCATCATCATCATCAATGCAGATATTCCCATCATCATCATCATCATCATCAATGCAGATATTCCCACCATCATCATCACATCATCATCATCATCAATACATGTATGGCCCATTTCACTTGGTTGCACACCCTGTCATCATTTCATCAATGCAAGTGCGACCCACTTCTATTGGTCACACATCCCCATCATCATCATCATAATCATCATCAACAACAATGGAAACACCCCTATCATCATCATCATCATCATCATCATATCATCATCAATCAATGCAGCATCCCGATCAACATCATCATTAATCCATGTCTGGCTCACTTCCCTTCACCCCCCCCCCCTCTTATTAATATCATCATCAGTGGGAGTGTGGTTCACTTCACTTGGTCACACAATCGTATCGTCACATCAACACACACATCCCTATCATCATCCATTATTATCATCAATGCAAGTGTGGCCCACTTCCCTTGGTCACCCCCCCTTCCCCCTCCCCCCCCCCCCCCCCCCCAGGAATCATCATCAAAGCAAGTGTGGCTCATTTCACTTGGTCACACACCCCTGTCATCATCATCATCAATGGAAACATCCCCATCATCATCATCATCATCAATCCATGTATGGCCTATTTCACTTGGTCCCCCCCCCCCCAGTACTATAAACATCATCAATTCAAGTGTGGCTCTATTCACCTGGTCACACACCCCTGTCATCATCATCATCATCATCATCATCACCATCATCATCACATCTCACCATCATCATCATCATCATCATCATCAATCCATGTAGGCCTATTTCCCTTGCCCCCCCCCCCCCCCCCCCCTAGTACTATAAACATCATCAATTCAGGTGTGGCTCTATTCACCTGGTCACACACCCCTGTCATCATCATCATCATCATCATCATCACCATCATCATCATCATCATCACCATCATCATCATCATCATCATCATCAATCACATGTATGGCCTATTTCCCTTGCCCCACCCCCCCCCCCCCCCCTAGTACTATAATCATCATTCAATTCAGTGTGGCCCTCTTTACCTGGTCACTAACCCCTGTCATCATCATCATTATCATCATCACCATCATTCATATCCATTCTCACATCATCGTCACCACATATTGAACCACCCCATCATTATCTTCAATGCATGAGGTCCACTTCCCTTGATCACCAAGCACCCCCCCCCTATCTGTATGCCCAGTTATGTCTTGTCATTGTCATGAATGCATGTGTGGCCCACTTCACTTGTCATTACCCCTATCATCAATCACCAATATCATCATCATCATCAATGTATGTGGCCCATTCACTTGGTCACACATCCCTATCATCATCATCATCATCATCACAAACATCATCAATGCAAATATCATCATCATCATCAATGCTATGTGTGCCCACTTCCACTTGCTCTACCACCCCTCCCTTAACCTCCAAATATCATCATCATCATCATCGATGATGTGTGGCCCCTTCACTTGGTCACATATCCCTGTCATTATCATCACAACAAACATCATCAATGCAAATGTCATCATCATCATCAATGGATGTGTAGCTTACTTCACTTGGTCACACATCCCTATCATCATCATCATCATCACAAACATCATCACCAATGCAAATATCATCATCATCATCAAAGCATGTGTGGCCCACTTCACTTGGTCACACATCCCTATCATCATCATCATCACAAACATGATCATCAATGCAAATATCATCATCAATGCTAGTGTGGCCCACTTCCCTTGGTCACACTCCTGTCATCATCATCATCATCATAATGGATGTGTGGCACACTTCACTTGTCACACTCCTGTCATCATCATCATCATCATCATCATCATCATCAATGATGTGTGGCACACTTCACTCTGTCACACTCCTGTCAACATCCAATCATCGTCATCATCATCATCAATGCTAGTGTGGCCCACTTCACTTGCTCTCCACCCCTCCTCAAGCCCCCAGAATATCATCATCATCATCAATGGATGTGTGGCCCGCTTCACTTGGTGTCACACTCCTGTCATCATCGTCATCATCATCATCATCATCATCATCAATGGATGTGTGGCCCGCTTCACTTGGTGTCACACTCCTGTCACATCATCATCATCATCATCATCAATGGATGTGTGGCCCACTCCACTTGGTCTCACACTCCTGTCATCATCATCATCGATCATCATCATCTATCATCATCATCAATGGATGTGTGGCCCACTCCACTTGGTCTCACACTCCTGTCATCATCATCATCATCATCATCACTCATTCATCATCATCATCATGGATGTGTGGCCCACTTCACTTGGTCTCACACTCCTGTCATCATCATCATCATCATCATCATCATCATGATCAATGGATGTGTGGCCCATTTTTCTTGGTCACACACTCCTGTCATCATCATCGTCATCATCAATGCAAACATGCCCATCGTCATCATGATCATGTCTATGTATGGCCCATTTAATCTTAGTCACACACCCCTGCCGTCGTCGTCATCATCATCATCTCATCATCATCATCATCATCATCATCAGTCTATGTATGGCCCATCATAGTCACACCCATGCTGCCATCGTCATCATCATCATCATCATCATCATCAGTCTATGTATGGCCCATCTTAGTCACACCCATGCTGCCATCGTCATCATCATCATCATCTTCATCATCATGTCTGTGTATGGCCCATCTTAGTCACACCCATGCTGCCATCGTCATCATCATCATCATCATTGTCATCATCAGTCTATGTATGGCCCATTTAATCTTAGTCACCATGCTGTTATCATCATCATCATCATCATCGTCTGTATGGCCATTAATCTGTTACATCTCATAATCATCATCGTCTATGTATAGCCCACTTCCCTTGCTCATCCCCCCCCTCTTCCCCCATGATATCATCACTTGGTCACACATTCCTGTCATCATCATCACCATCATCATCATCATCAATGGATGTGTGGCCCACTTCACTTGGTCTCACACTCCTGTCATCGTCGTCGTCATCTCATCATCATATCATCATCATCATCATCATCAATGGATGTGTGGCTCACTTCACTTTGTCACACACTCCTGTCTATCATCATCATTCATCATCATCATCATCATATCAATAATGGATGTGTGGCTCACTTCACTTTGTCACACACTCCTTCCTGTCATCATCATCATCATCATCATCATCAATGGATGTGTGGCTCACTTCACTTTGTCACACACTCCTGTCATCATCATCATCATCATCAGTGGATGTGTGGCTCACTTCACTTTGTCACACACTCCTGTCATCATCATCATCAATGCAAACATGCCCATCATCATCATCATCATCATGTCTGTGTATGGCCCATCTTAGTCACACCCATGCTGCCATCGTCTCTCATCATCTCATCATCATCATCATCAGTCTGTATGGCCCATTTAATCTTAGTCACACACCCCTGCTGTTATCATTCATCATCATCATCATAATCATCATCAGTCTATGTATAGCCCACTTCCCTTGCTCATCCCCCCCTCTTCCCCCATGATATCATCACTTGGTCACACATTCCTGTTATCATCATCACCATCATCATCATCCTCATCCTCATCAATCCATGTATGGCCCACTTCCCTTGCTACCCCCCCCCCTCCTTCCCCCATAATATCATTAATGGATGTATGGCCACATTCACTTGGTCACACATTCCTGTCATCATCATCATCATCATCATCATCAGTGGATGTGTGGCCCACTTCACTTGGTCTCACACTCCTGTCATCATCATCATCATCATCATCATCAATGGATGTGTGGCCCATTTTTCTTGGTCACACACTCCTGTCATCATCATCGTCATCATCAATGCAAACATGCCCATCGTCATCATGATCATGTCTATGTATGGCCCATTTAATCTTAGTCACACACCCCTGCCGTCATCATCATCATCATCATCATCATATCATCAGATCATGATGTGTGGCCCATTTTTCTTGGTCACACACTCCTGTCATCATCATCGTCATCATCAATTGCAACATTGCCCATCGTCATCATGATCATGTCTATGTATGGCCCATTAATCTAGTCACACACCCTGCCGTCTCATCATCATCATCATCATCATCAGTCTATGTATGGCCCATTTTCTTAGTCACACCATACTGCCATCGTCATCATCATCATCATCAATGGATGTGTGGCCTACTTCACTTGGCCACACACTCCTGTCATCATCATCATCATCACCATCATCAATGCAACCACCCCATCATCATCATCATCAATGCAAGTGTGGCCCACTTCTCTTGATCACATACCTCCTTCATCATCATCATCACCATCACCATCATCATCATCATTAACATCAACAACAAACACAAAACAATTCATTCATTTATTTATTTAGATTTATTTATTTATACCACTTTATGTCACAGCAGATTTCTCTGTGTGAAATTCGGGCTGCTCTTCCTGGGGAGAGTGCATCACCACAAGTGCAATGCCTACCATTATTTTTTTTTCCTGTCTGCAACTGTATTTGTTTTCCAAACAGAGAGCAATTTTCTACAGAATTTTGCCAGGGACAACCTCTTGTTGCCATGGGTTCTTTTACTTGCGCTAAATAATGATATGTAACACACGGGACCTCAATTTATCATCTCATCCAAAAGACTAGCACCTAGACCATCACTCATGATCTAATGTATGGGGGAAAAGCTTAGGGCCCAAACGGGATTCGAACCACCACACACTCCGACCCGGACTTTTTGCTTTCTAGGCAGGCGCGTTACCTCTAGACCACCATCCATGTATGGCCTACTTCCCTTGGTCACTGCCCCACCCCCTAATATCATCATCATCATCATTATTAATGCATGTGTGGCCCACTTCACTTGGTCCCACACCCTTATCATCATCATCATTATCATCATCAATATCATTATCATTCATTATCATTCATCATCATTATTATTATTTTATATCAAGGATAATGGAATAAGCACTCATGTGCTTTTTTACATCCAGTCCCCGTGTGTATGCAGTTTTATTGTAAATGTCATCTGTTCCCACTGGCAGACAATGGCCTACTTTTACAAAAGCAGAACAGGATTTAATGTGTGCACAAGATGTTCTGTGTGCGTTCGCACACGGGGCCTCGGTTTATAGTCTCATCCAAAGGACTTTTGGGGAGAGTGGAGTCAGTACTGATGTTAACTCCGGGGAAAAAATCCCCTCAAAGGAGAATTGAACCTGGGTTGTCAAATTGCGAGCGCAATGTTCTGACCACTAGGCTATCCTGTCTCCATCAATACAGGTATGGGCCTGCTTCCCCTGGTCCCCCCCCCCCCTCCCCTGCCCCGTAATAATATGATAATCATCATCGATGCAGTTGTGGCTCACTTCACTCAGCCACACATCCCTAACATCATCACCATCATTGCAAATCATTATCGTCGTCATCGATGCAACCACCCCTATCGCCATCATTGCAAGTGTGTCCCACTTCCTTTGATTAAAATTAACAACAGCTGATTGCTAAAGAACTTCAGAAGGTCAGACTGATAGATCTGATTAAACTTAAGACTTAAGTTGGGTGTATGTGTACTATTGTTTATCATTTTGTGATGAAGTTTTGCTTTTCAGTTCCTGTTAGTATTGATAATACTTTTTTTTTTCTCCTGTTGAATATGTTGGTTATCCTCCATGTCTCAAAAGGGTGATTAGAATTAAATCTTAAATCTTGATCATTTATGCTTTTATTTCGAGGATAATGGAATAAACACTTGCATTCTTTTTTTTTATTTTATTTTTTACATCTAGTCCTGGTGTGTATGCCGTTTTGTAAATTTTGTCATCCCTTCCCACTGGCACACGATCTACTCTTCCGAAAAGCGGAACAGGTTTTAACATGTGAGCAAGATGTTCTGCGTGCGTTTGCACACAGGGTCTTAGTTTGATATTGTTGGTTTATTATTGTTGCTGTTATTGTTGTTGTTTAGTTAGAGGTTTTTTTTCTCTTGATCTTATCCTTGATAAGGGCGGGGACTGGATGTAAAAAAAAAAAGTGAGTGCTTTTTCATTATTCTCAATATAAAAGAATTTGACTTGAATTGACTCAGTCTCTTGTTGTTGTTGTTGTTGTTGTTGTTGTTTTCTTCTTCTTCTTCTTCTTCTTCTTCTTCTTCTTCTTCTTCTTCTTCTTCTTCTTCTTCTTAATGAGTGAGTCTCAATTTATAGCCTCATCAATAAATTAATGCAAACATGCATTTGTGCACAAGAAGGACAGTGTCTGTGTGTTCGGCAAGCGCGTAAGTGTATATGAGAGTATACATAGTCTTCCTGCCTGTGCAATCCACGTGTAACAAAGTTACATGCACAACAGTCCTGCATTTTGTATTCCATTGTGTTAAGGAAGCAAAAATGATTATATTCAATGCTAAGAAAAACCAGAAAATGCGATTTGGAAACATATATATCAGCGTTGTTGATTCTTATAAATTCCTAGGAATAATTTTTAGTCGGAACAGTAAGTTTTGCAAAGGTAGGAAAACAATATATGAACAAGCACAAAAAGCAATATTTTCTTTGATGCAGAAATCAGAATATTTCTGTTGATGTCCTCAATCTTTATAAAACAATGGTTGCTCTGGTATTGTGATATGGCTGTGAAGTTTGGGGCTATGAAAATATTGCTATTTTGGAGACATTGCAACTTAAGTTTTTGAAACACCTCTTCAGACTTAAAAGGAGCGCAATGACTAATCTGATATATGGTGAAACTGGAATATACCCCCTGTCTGTTCTGATTGGGGCAAGTTTAATAATAATAATAATACATGGAATTTAAATAGCGCTACATCTTGCAAAAACAAATCAAAGCGCTTGCATTCAACGTATACAACATGCAAGCAATCAATGACAATGAATAGTTTTAGAAAATAGCAAATTTGAATGTACACACACGCTCGCATGCGCACGCACACACACACACACACACACACACACACACACACACAGATCAGATTTTGGTCTGCTCTTATTGCTGATAACTATGACAAATTTTCATCAAAATTGTATTATGTATTATATGATTTGTATATGAAAAGAGTGTATTGCTTGGAATGGATCAAGAAAATTCATAACATTTTAAAAGAAACAGGGTTTTTTCTGTGTGGGGGAAATACAGATTTTTGTAAACAAAGATAGTTTATGTCATAACGTCATTAAGGCTTTGAAGAATAATTTTGTAAAGTCATGGTCAGAAGAACTGCAAAGAAGTAATAACTGTATATTTTATAGCAATTACAACAACAACAAAATTTAAAAGGGGAAATTACATTGGTGAGTTGCCATATAACAATTTAACAATATGATTTCATTGTTTAGATTCAGGTGTAAGAACCATTCTTTGCGGATTGAAATGGGATGAGTGAACTGCATTTTGTGCGAAACTCGTCTTTGTAAACAATGTGACATGAAAACGGTAGGAAATGAGTTTCACTTTATAATAAAATGCCAAAGTTTTCTGAGCTTTGGAAGAATGTCCTACCTCAGGAATATTTGTATCCAAGATCCATGTTCACATTTTGTAATGTGTTCTCTTCTGATAAAAAATACTTTATTAAAACTACTTTATTAAAACTGAGCAAATTTCTAGTTAAGAGTAAAGTTTCTTGACATTGATGAAAAGGTTGACTCCATTTCTATTTCCGTGAAATTCTGTGTTGTAAACGTATTGTGTTAATGCAAATTATATGTTACAGTTGATTTTGTTGACTGAAATCCTCCATTCCCTAAGAGGGGTTAATTGTGAATTAAATCTTGAATCTTGTGCTTCTTTGTTGTTGTTTTGTTGTTGTTGTTGTTGTTGTTCTTCTTCTTCTTCTTCTTCTTCTTCTTCTTCTTCTTCTTCTTCTTCTTCTTCTTCTGCTCCTCCTCCTCCTCCTCCTCCTCCTCCTCCTCGTCCTCCTCCTCCTTTGTCAAGTCAAGTCAAGTCAAGTCAAAATGATCTTTATTGAGGGTAAAAGATTAAGTTTACACAACTTTTTTTCATCCTGCCCTCACTAAAAAAAAATCATAAAGATGACTTCTAAAGCATGCAAAGACAAATATCAACCTTGTTGAAAAACTCAAGTAAATGAGGATTTTTTTTACAACAAATCTCTCAAGATAAAAAACAACAACAAAAAACCCAGACCCAAGACAGTACAACATAAGCTCACGTCACACATACAAATGATAAAATTACAAAATAACATGGGCATGAACAACAAACATCCAAACGTGAGGTAGTATCGAACATAATCGTGGACTTACAGTTTGTCCATCAAATGTCTCTTCAAAAGCTTCTTAAACATTTGTTTAGAAGGAACTGATTTCAGACAGGGAGGTAGGCTATTCCACAATGTTCTTCCTGAATATGCAAGGCTTGATTTATAGAGATTATTATGGGGCCTGGGCAGAAACAGTCTATGGGTAGGCCTGTATATATTGACAGCAAAATTTTCCACAATTCTCTTTGGGGCTTTTCCGTTTAATATATTGAACATACATAGGTACTTGTTGAACTGTAGTCTGTCTTTAAGTGGAAGAATATCTAGTTCTTTGTAGTTGGTGGTGGTCAGTGTATTAGGATTCAATCGGATTAGTTTAACAGCTCTTTTATGTAGGCGGCTTATATGCTTTAGGTTTGTTTCACTGGCACTGTCCCATAAGGTAGAAACATAATTTATAAGAGATAGAATATGTGCATGAAAGAATAGTTTTCGTGACTGTAGATTTAGAAAATTTTTGATTTTCCTAAGTTGATATAATCTTACTGAGATTCTTTTTCCTAATGCAGCTATGTGATCTGACCAAGACAAATCGTTGTCAATAACTGCACCTAGTACTTTGTGTGAGACTACTTCTTCGATTTGTTGTCCATGGATATATATAAGGCGCGAATGGAGAACGCAATTTCTGTCTTTTTTGCCGAGTAGTTATAAACATACATTTTGTTTTATTAGAATTAAGAGACATGTGATTGAGTTCTGTCCATTCGATAAGTTTATTGATATCTGCCTGCATATCATTCACAAGCTGGTTTGGATCATTGTTGTTACATTGAATTGATGTATCATCAGCAAACATTTGACATGAACAATGGATATGCAGAGGTAGGTCGTTAATATAAATGGAGAAAAGAAGTGGTCCTAGTATTGATCCCTGAGGTATTCCATATTTCACGGGTAATAAGGTTGATCTCCTAGGCCCAACTTCAACAAGTTGATGACGATTAGTGAGAAATGAGTCTAAAAATGATAATGCTTGGTTAGAAATTTTATAGCATTTTAATTTTTTGATAAGGAGAGAGTGGCTAATCACGTCAAAGGCTTTAGCAAAGTCTAGAAAAAGGACTCCTGTGATTTCATTATTATTGATATTCAAAAGACAATGCTCAATGAGTTGTATTAAGGCTGTATGGCAAGAATGGTTTTCACGAAAACCTGACTGGTTTTCATTAATTAGATCATATGTTTTAAAATGAGAATGTAAGTGAAACTGTATATGTTTTTCTAATGGTTTAGATAGGACTGACAGTATGGATATTGGTCTGTAGTTTGATGGATTGGTTCGGTCTCCTGATTTGTGTAAGGGTATTACTTTTGCTCGTTTAAACTTCATTGGGAAGTAATTCTTGTCAATACACAAGTTAAATATGTAGGTTAGGGTGTCAGTTATAGCATATGCACTGATTTTTAATATTTGACTATCAATTTTGTCTAGGTCTTTTGATCTTGACTGTTTCAATTTGAGTATACTATTAAGCACTTCTGTTACTGTTATTGGGGGTATAACAAAATCAGATGAGATGCTCTTTGATGAACAGAATTGCTTTAATTCAATCAGCTCATTTGTTTCTGTTTTATCATTAGATATTATAGAGTCAGCAATGTTTGCAAAGTGAGAATTCAGGTTTTCTGCTGATATTTCTTTTATGACTTTTTGGGAGTTATGTCTTGAGTTATTAGTTAAGGTATTAATGGCTTTCCAAATCGCTTTTGGATTTTGGGCTGAAGATAGCAAATCTTGAAAGTATTTTGTTTTGGCTTTGCGCTTCATTGAATTGATTTTGTTTCTTTGCTTTTTATATTCATCTCTTTGCTTCGATTTTAATAAATAGTCTCTTAGATTCATTTCGTTTTCAATTTCTTTTGTTAACCATGGAGGTTTCATGAAATATTTTATTCTTTTCTTAATAAATGGAGCGTGCTTATCATAGGTAGCTATGAATGTCTCTATCCAATAGTTAACAGCATCATCTGGATTTGTAATCTGATAAACATAGTCTAAGTTTGAATTAAGAATATCATTAATGAAGGCATCTTTATCAAAGTGTCTAAAGGAGCGGTAGGATATCTCCTTGTGTCCTGATTTGGGTATCTTTATTCCTTTTTTCCGCCATGTAAAGCAAATGGAAGAGTGATCGCTACAACCTGTCTGCACTGAGCATGTTTCTGCTATGTTGGTCTTTGAAGTAGTGTAAATGTGATCAATGAGGGTGCTAGTGTTATTAGTAATTCGAGTTGGACGATCAATTATTTGCTCTAAACCATACATGGCATAATTGATGTTCCATTTTGATCCAGGGATTGTCAGATCTATGTTGAAATCTCCCATAAGAAAGATTTCTTTGGACTCTAGAATTGCGGCATCCATCATTGAGTTGAATTTATCATACCAGTCAATTGTTTCAGCAGGGTTCCTGTAGATGAAGCCAAGTATAATCGATTTACAGCGTCTAAATGTGATTTCTATCCATATAGATTCTACATGAAACTGTTCAAGATGTGTTAGTCTTTTCCAGGATAGAGAGGTGGCACAGTATAAAAGCAAACCAGTAGATCTGACAGTCACAGGATCAAGTCGCACAGTGTCATAACCTGGGATATACATATCTGAATCAGAAATTAAGTTGTTGAGTCTCGATTCTGCTACACAAAATATGTGAAAGCTATTTCCTTTATTGTGTATAATTGATGATATTTCCTCAGTCTTGTTCCTGGCACTATTGATATTTAGGTATCCTACACGAGTCCTTCCTGAGAAGGCCATGTATCTAGAGTAGAACACATCTAGAAAATGCAGAACAATAGAAAGAAAACTAGGTACAATAGTGTACTTTCAACCAATCAGTGAAGCACAAACGTCAGTCAAATCAACAATCAAAAGTAATCAAAGGAAATAATCAAAGGTAAAAACAACAATCAAGAGTAGTACAAAATTTAGAGTAAACAAAAAAGAGAGGAAGTTGGTGAAGTAATGTAACCACCAATCAGTAACATACAAACATAAATCAATTCAACAATAAAAAAGCAGAACAAAAGGAAGGAAAAACTTGGTACAGTAACAACTGTCAAATTTTAAATCAAAAAAGGGGAAAAATTGCTACAGTAATGTAATTAAACACCAGTCAATAAAGCACAATCATCAGTCAGTCAATGTGTATGTGTGTGTGTGTGTGTGTGTGTGTGTGTGTGTAAATCATCTTGCAGTTTTCCTTTCTTTCTTTTTTTTAATGCTATTACAGCTTTTTTGTTTTGTTTTGCCTTTTTAAGAAAATCTGGGACATATTTTTTTATGTCATTTGCTATTGATAGTATTTTTCCTTATGTTGAAGGTATTGGTTAGGTTTCTTAAGTTGATTACCAAAATATTATGATTTATATGACTGATTTTTTTTTTATAGATGGTGGTGGGATGATGTTTTTCAATTGCTTAACTCGTTATGTTTTCTTGTTTTGCAATGTATTTAGCTTCTTTTTATCATAATAATTGTTTGATTGTTGATTGCTTATTTCAGTTCTGTGTGGGTGTTCTTTTTGCTATTTTATCATTGTCTTCATGTTGTTTTTTATCTTCACATTGTCTTCATGTTGGGGGGTTTTGGGTTGGTTTTATTTTCGTTTAGTCAGAGGTTGTTTTTATTTATGTTCTCTTGTTAAACCTGATAAGGGTGGGGACTGGATGTAAAAAAAAAAAAAAGCATAAGAGTGCTTATTTATCAACCTCGAAATAAAAGAATTTTGATTTGATATGTCTTCTTCTTTCTGGTCAAAACCTGAGACAGCAATTGCTGTTATCTAGTTGCTGTCTGGGCGTTCATTGATATAAGTAGAAGTTTTGTTGTTGTTTTCTTTTTTATTCTTTTATATTGAGGATATGCCCGACGTACCATTTAAATGGTTCGGGCATGTCACAAAATCAAAAGGACTTTCAAAAACAATACTGCAAGGCACTGTCCAAGGAGGAAAAAAAAGAGGCAGACCAAGGAAGAGATGGGAGGACAACATCAGCGAATAGACAGGCCTAGAACTCGACCAAATTTTGAGAAAGGCAGAACAGAGAGAGGAATGGAGGGAACTGGTTGTCAAGTCTTCAGGGGTGCCCCCATGAACGCCAGACTAAGGGGTAGATCTTTATTTTATTTTATTCTATTTATTTATATGGAGGGTGATGGAATCTTGTTCAGCAACAATGTGCTGCCTGTCTCAGCACACAAGACACCGGGACAAGATTTGTTATTTTGAGCAAAACTTCCTAAACAAAACAAAACAAAATATTTGAGGAAAAAAAAAACAAAAAAAAACCTGAAAAACACACCGCATGTAATTTAATAGTGATAAAGGCTCGTCTTGAAAGGGAATGCACTCAGGTACAAAAAATTAAGGGGGGGGTGTAAAAATCAGGTATTCTCCCTTTGACAATGTTTGTAGCTCAGAGATGTTTTGTAGAGTGGCTGGCTTATGACCTCTGAACTCGTTCACCAGAGGGGCGAAGTCTTGGGGATGGTTGAAGCAGTTGCACATATGCTCATAAAATAAGTAGGTCATATTTTTGGCTTTATTAATTTTTTTAATTGTTTGTTAGTTCATCTCAAATCTAGCCAATGGTCTTATAACATTGCATTTATTGGTGCATGTGTTTATTTATCTATTTATTCTTTTATATCAAGGATAATGGGATAAGCACTCTTGTGTTTTTTTTTACATCCAGTCCCTGTGTGTATGCAGTTTTTTGTAGATGTCATCTGTGCCCAGTGTGTGCATGAGCGTGCATGCATGTGTGTGTGTGTGTGTGTGTGTGTGTGTGTGCATACACACATAAATAATAGTTTATATGTCTTTTCTAGTCAGTGGTCTTAATAACATTGTATTCCTACATTGGTGTGTGTGTGTGTATGTGTGTGTGTGCGTGTGCACACGCGCATATGATATTTTTTATATGAAGTTATCTTTGAATGTTTGAACAAATATGAAATGTTGTTTTCTTATGTATTTCGAGATTATGATTCTTCGTATCAGTATACTTGTCAGTATTGTAACTGCCCTTCATGGAATTATTAAAGTGTTTTTCACTTCACTTGAGAAGGGATTTCTGTAAAAAAATTGCAGCAACAGGAACAATGGTTATGACTATGTATGTATGTATGGGTGTATGTATGTAGATCTATGTATGTAGATGTATGTATGTATGTAATGTATGTATGTATGTAATGTGTATTTATGTAATTGTATAAATTGTTCAATTTTTCAGGCAGATGGCTTCTGAGGGATGACCATGGCATTCCTCACAGGCTGTGGAGGTGTTGCCCCAGGGGGTCTCTTGTTGCCCTCCCTCCCTATTTGTATTTGGTCCAGTTCTTTCCCGTTCTTTCATTGTCTTCAGCCTTCTTCAGTCCCTGTCCATTCTGCCCTTTCTGAGAAGCTGACTGGGACAAAGTCTATGTTCAAACCACCATTAGCCATTCTTTCTCCAGTAGCCATTCTTTCTCCAGTAGCCATTCTTTTACAAGCAGACAAATAAAGACACAACACCCAAGTGTCTGGCGGAGCAAATTTTTGGTTTATTTCAAACCTTCTTCAGGCTAAAAGATTGGCCAACTGACAGTAAAAAGCAAACACAGACTTATATACACATCAAACATCAATCCAGCTGTGGATAGAGGTACTGCCCTATTGCCAAAGTCAATTGAAGCGGTTGTGGCGGAAGAGGGATTGTGTTTGGTCCCCACGAGCATAACTTCAGTTTTATCTGCATTTAGCTGTAACTTGTTCTGTGTCGTTCAATTTTGAATATCTTGAAAACAGCAGGACATAATAATTGTCAAGAGAGAAGGCAGATTTTCAGATGTTTTGTTGCTAAAAAAAATTTTTTAATGTACTACCTGACTACTTTTTGATCTGAGGAAAAAGGCTGCTGTGAGGTAGCCCTAGTCTTGATCAAGTAGAAACTGATCGTCAGCTAAGAACCTCCTGCCATTATGACAGAATGTTAGAGACTAGCAAATGACAGAAAAAACAAACGGATCTGTTAGCTGAAAACAACAACAAAGAAACCCTGGAAAAAAAACGAAAGAAAAATTTTTGACTTCCCAAATTTGTGTAGAAACGCATAACTTAGCTATAATATACAAATTCCATTGTTATTATTGTTATTATTATTAACTTGTAATTCAGGAACTAATCTTCCACAGAAAGCGCGTGCGTTTTATTCAGTTAAAATTAATGTTTTTTGAGTTACTAATTCTATGGAAAATAAAGAAATGGGTAAAAAGTAAAATGCCATTAAAAAAATAAATAATTCTTTTTACATCAAGGATAATGGAATAAGCACTCGTGTGCTTTTTTTTTTTTTATGTCCAGTCCCTGTGTATGCAGTTTTGTAAGTATTGTCATCTGTTCCCAACGGCACACGATGGCCTACTCTTACCAAAAGCGGAACAGTATTTAACGTGTGCACAAGATGTTCTGCGTGTGTTCGCAGTCGGGGCCTCGGTTTAGTCTCATCCGAAAGACTTTTGGGAATAGTGGAGTCGGCACTGATGTTGACTCCAGGGGGAAAATCCCCTCCATTTGGGGGTAGGCCTAGTGGGGCCGGGGTGAATTGAGGCAAGGACCGTAGGCTGATACTTCAGATATGCCGAAAAAAAGGGCTTTCATTCTACATTGGTCATGTGCTTAGTCGAATTCTTGCCTAGTGCAGATAGTTCAGAGCCTAGCCTATTACACACAGTGTGTGTGTGTGTGTGTGTACGGCCACACTTCACACCTACGATCGTGTTGAGTTGTAGTGATAGTACTGTGAAATCTTGTGCCCTCTTGGATTCAAGTGCTTAGTTATATTTATTCATTTATTTTGCTTGTTACTAGTTTTTTGTGTTTTGTTTTGTTTAGTTTTATGTCAGTTTTGGAGATACACCAGTTAGACGTTTGGCTAAAAGGTAAAGGTGTACCATAACCTTGGCGGTCATAGGGGAGCGAGGCATCAGAGACCTCAGCTTCTGTGGGGGCCAGCATATTGAGGGCGGCGTCCACCTCCTCTCCCTCGCTGCTTGACCTTCCCTGACCCTAAAGAGGGCAGGTACCCATTTAAAGCTGGGGGGACTGTACTGAGGCCAAGGCGTGAAAACGGTCACCCATCTAACTACTAACCACGCTCGAAGCTGCTCAACTTGACTGGGGGTAAAGCCAGCCCTCTGACCACTGAGCTATCCTGCCCACGTTTAGCTAGCAGAATCAAACAAAAGAAACTTCAAACACTACCCTCCTTCAGTGATTGGTAGTCTACAGGTAACACACATGCCTAGAAAAGAGACAGTCTGGATTCGAAGTTTGCGGTGGTTGCACCTCCGTTTGGGCCCAAAACTTTTACTCCATCCACAAGACCATGAGTGGTGGTCTGAGTGCTAGTCTTTAGGATGAGACGATAAACCGAGATCCCGTGTACTACACATATCTTGCACCCATAGAAGAACTCACAGCAACAAGAGAGCTGTCCCTGGCAAAATTCTGTAGGAAAAAAAAGCCACTTTGGTAGGGAAACGGTTACAGTTGTAGACAGGAAACGAAAAAAAATAATGGGTGGCGCTGCTCTTTCAGCAACACGCTTTCTCCAGGGAGAGCAGCCCGAATTTTATGCAGAGAATCTGCCGTGACTTAAAATGGTATACAACACAACCACCACACCACAATACAATACAACAGTGCTCTTATTAACACACATGAGGCATATACCATAACAATTAGGATGCATAGTACCTAGACTTCTGCGCTTGAACCTCTGCCAGTTGGAGGTCTGTCCACTTGCCTCAGCCAACATATTCCCACCTCAGGGACAGCCCCTGAAAAGTTCATGAGAAAAGACTTCAGATTTGCTTATAAAAAAAAAAGAGGCAGGATATTGGTCTGGGTACGGTAGGCAGAAAATAAGCAAGAGAGAGAGAGAGAGGGGGGGGGGGGATATAAGGGAAGAGGCAGTGGTGATGCTATCTATACTGAGAGAGCCTCTGGCATCACAGTGATTGTGATGCAATCTTCTTTGACAATGGGGACGGGATAGCTCAGTGGTCAGAGCACCCGCTTTCCCCAAGCTAAGGTTAAGCCGCATCGAGCGTGGTTACCAAGTGGATGAGTGACCGTTTGCATGACTTGGCTTCAGTACAGTCCCCCAGTTCACCCAGCTGTTAATGGGTATGTGCGCCCTCTCTAGGGTCAGGGAAGGTAAGGCAGCGAGGGAGAGGAGATGGGCGCCGCCCTCAATATGCTGGCCCCTGAAGAAGTGAGGTCTCTGACACCTCCCTCCCCTATGACCACATAATTATGTTATGGGACACCTTTACCTTTTTCTTTGATGGTATATTTCCTTTTGTCCTTATTGATAATAATTTTCAACCAGTCCGACATGCTTTTTGATGTTTTCATTTTTTTTAATGAATAACTGACTTAAGATCAACATAGATCAGGGAAGTTTGGATGTGCATGTGTTGGTCTGAAGGTTGCCTAGACGCGAAGAAGATAAAAGGGCACTGACAGGTCTGCACATCAATTGACCTGTGAGATCATAAGAACCCCCCAACCCACCATACTGCTCTTGTCCCTTTATTTCAGTCTATATTCTGTCCAACAAGTCAACAAATTA
Organism: Stramonita haemastoma; assembly: GCA_030674155.1. Classification (NCBI taxonomy): domain Eukaryota; kingdom Metazoa; phylum Mollusca; class Gastropoda; order Neogastropoda; family Muricidae; genus Stramonita; species Stramonita haemastoma. The sequence continues at coordinate 35,425,190 of CM060346.1, read as the reverse complement.
TCAGAAGTCAATGCTTTACCAAGTGGACTCTGCATACGACAACGTTTTTCTAACGAATTACTGTTGAATCATTTTAGCTGTATCACCAAAAGTTGGAGTGGCAGTATGAAGAGTAAACTGCCGCTAGACAGGAACTCTGAACAGTGTCTACTGTGGCTACAAGTCTGGCAGCTTATCAAAGAATGTGCTTGTAACATGACAGTGCTGGGGAAAAGCAATTATTCTAACAATGCATGTACTACTATTCTTTCATCTAACCAGTTTTATACACAACATGACTATCTGTCCAGTTTGAGCTTAGCTGCTTAAGAAAGCCGGGAAGCTACAGAAATGCTACACTTATCATTTATGAATGATTATAAAACTGGGTCCGCTTTAGGTGTTATGACACTGTTCCAAATTATTTTTGTGATTATGTATACATAGCAAAAGCTGTTAAAATATACTAATAAAATGTCAAAGCTCTACATTGAATAAGTCCCGTACAGCTTTGTGATTTTTTTGTTTTTGTTTTGTTTTTGTCTGAAACATTTTCCCGAACATTTTCAAACTACAAGCAAAAAATGGCAACTAAAAGAGTTAGATACTGACAGTGCTCTATGTTGTGAGTCTTCTTATCTTAGACATAATCAATCAAACTAGGTTCATTTAGATAATGGATTTTATTTTTCTCTATCCCAATTGTCAATCATTGGGTTGTTTGTTTTCTTTTCTTTCAAAATTCTTGCTTGGAACTGTCACTTCAAGCACCAAGTGAAGCTCTGTGCTTTATGTTTGGGGATCTCTTGAAAGGAATGCAAGGGATTTCATAGGGTGCTTAACCAAGTGTTAGTCTTCATTGTTTGATAACTCAAACATTGCCCAAACGTGCATAAGGCTGACACAGGCAAAATGTGGCCCTCATTTGGATTTCATAAGCTAAGAAATGCAAGTGATCTCTTGACCAACATATCACTGAAGAAGGAGCCAGAGGAGAAAGTGAAAGTAACGAGTCATAATCTCTCCATCATTTTGACATTTGGTCTGACAAATATTCAAGTAAAAACACAAACACACAGACAGAAACAAGAAAGCTTCGTCTAACAGGTATTAGTTTTTGAGAGAAAGAATATATTATGTCGATTTCACATTGCTGAAGATTGGTGTGGTTTGATTATATTAAAGTCCTAGTGGAGCAATGGAGCCTTCGAATTTAGGGACTGTACAATCAATCAACCACCACTAGGCTAGCTATGTGCTTCGAAACACATTAGACAGTGACTTATATATCCCAGGATATAAAATCATACGAAAGGATCCACAAAAGCAAAAAGAAACAGGAATCATCATATACATTAGTGAATCTATAACGTTCAAGCCAAGCGTCTCATCCATCTAGAACATTATGATGTAGAATCTGTCTGGCTTGAAGTCTCCATGAAAGGTTCACCACCTATAGCAATGGGATTCTGCTATAGGAATCCAGCAGAAAGAAAAAATTGGATAGACAAGTTTGATGCAATGATGAATGTTGTCCTATTAGAATCCAGGGAAGTGATACTACTAGGTGATTTTAACATCGATGTAACAAAAGTAAATAATACATGGACGCAAATTACTAATTCATTCAACCTTCACCAACTAGTTAGTTTACCTACAAGAGTTATGCCAAATTCAAGCACTATAATTGACCACATTTACGTATCAAATCCTAAAAACATCATAAAAACATGTGTCCCTGTCTATAACTGCAGCGATCACTACCCTGTCTGTACTACTTGGTCTAAAAAAGGAACAAAAATTCCCAAACCTGGCCATAAAACCTTAACATATCGTTCCTTTGCTAAATTCAATGAACAGCTTTTCCTTCTCGAACTAAGTAACTCTATGCTCTCAGAAACATTCAACATTACTGATCCAGACTTGGCTATCGATTTTTGGATAAAAACTTTCACTGAAATTTACAATAAACATGCTCCACTAAAAACCAGAAGGGTCAAACATGCCCCCAAACCGCCTTGGCTTACAAAAGAACTAGAAGAGGCATGCTATCTTAGAGACTTCTTAAAAACACATAAATATCATGAAGAGTCAAAAAGATTACGAAATGCCATAAACTCCCAGAAACGTCAAGAAAAAAAGAAATATTTCCAAGATTTACTATCTTCAAAACAAAACTCAAAAATTATTTGGAAGGCCATAAATCAAATAACGAACAAACGATCATCTTCCAAATCAAATGTAATCAAAGATGTTACTGCTGAACAACTCAACAATCACTTCATAAACGTTTCTACTAACGTTGTTAGCAATGATGATTCAAAATCCAATAACCTAAACACACTAAGACAATACTGCCAAGAAAAGCATAGTCCTTCAAAACTCCACATACCATTTATTTCTATTTTTGAAGTCTATAGTTATCTGATTCACCTCAAACAATCCAGGACAAGAGGCCTCGATGGAATAGACAGCAGAATTCTAAAACTGTCAGCTCCAGTTATCACTGAGACTCTAACATATATATATATATAACCAATGTCTTGATAAAAACTATGTCCCCAATGCCTTCAAAACTGCTAAAGTGATCCCCATCTACAAATCTGGTGACACTTCAGATCCTTCAAACTATAGGCCAATCTCCATTATATCCCTCCTTTCAAAACCCCTGGAAAAACATATAAATAAACACTTAGTCCATCATATAGACACTAACAACCTACTTCACCCTAACCAATCAGGATTCAGACAAAATCACTCGTGTCATACTGCACTGACTAGTCTCATAGACAATTGGCTATCAAACATTAATGAAAGTAAATTTTGTGGAGTATTATTTGTAGATTTCAAAAAAGCATTTGATACAATTGACCACACACTTCTCATCAGAAAGCTAGACCTGTAAGTCTATCATCAAATAGTCTAGAACTACTTGCTTCTTATCTTAAAAACAGACAACAGTGTGTCTCAACAACTACATCCACATCCAATCTAAAACCTATTCACTATGGAGTACCACAGGGATCAATACTAGGACCGATTCTCTTTTCATTATACATAAATGACCTTCCTCTACATATCAAATCCAAATGTGAACTATTTGCTGATGACACAACCATACATACGAGCCATAACGACATTGACTCTCTTACAACCACATTACAACAAAGCTGTAATGATCTTGTCAAATGGACAGAACTGAACCACATGTCTATTCACCCCCAAAAAACAAAATGCATGCTGATCACCACCAGACAAAAGCGACAAAATTTACCCCCAAAACAGTTTCCAATCCACATAAGAAAAGAAGCAATCGAACAAACCTCTCATCACAAAGTTCTAGGAATAACAATCGGTTTTCAGCCGTTCTACCACATATCTCATCTATGCAAATACGTGTCCCAAAGAGTATACCAGTTGACTAAAATTAAACATTTCCTAGACTACCATTCAAAGAAATTATTTTTTCAAGCTTATATACAATCCTCAATAGACTATGCTTCAACCCTCTGGGATTCTGCCAGTGCAAACACTATGAAACCATTATTAAGCCTATATAAACGTGCTCTCAAACTTATCCTTTTGAAAAAAACAACCTTACTTGAAGTGGATTTCACTCAGTTAAGTATTCCTCCCCTACAACAAAGACTGAAATATAACAAAGGCATAATGATGTTTAAAATAATGGCAGGAGCTGTTCCCACATCCTTAAGAGATAAGTTCCCAATGAATCATTACAGAAATACGAAAATCACCGAAAAGCCAAGTGTCCCATCCCAAGAATAGACTTGTTCAATCCTAGTTTTGCTATACTCAGACCACTGTTGTGGAACTCCATTCCGATTCAATTATAAGCACATCATTGACAACATTCAAAAATCGCCTTCATTTCACTGTGATGCATCAAAAATACTGAACAACTCAACTGTTGATATATACATATATATGTGTGTATGTGTATATGTGTGTTGTAGTATTATGTATATATATATGTGTCTGTCTGTCTGTCTCTCTTTCTATCTTGATGAAGGCTGTATTCATACTTATGTTTTCAATTTTATTCTGAAATTTGATTTTTATTGAGTTTGATAAATGTTATTTTAATATCTCAATGTTTTAAGTTTAGTTAGTATGTGTTTTTTAATTATGCTGTGTTGTTATTCATTTTTGTGATTACATAGGCTATTTATAGAGATTGATTATTACAGTATAAATATGTGTATTTTATTTACAATGTGTAGATGTTCATTTTTATAGCTTTATTGAATTTGATTTGTGTGTCACTAGTTAGTGATCTCTCTCTCTCTCTCTCTCCTCCTCCTCTCTCCTCTCTCTCTCTCTCTCTCTCCTCTCTCTCTCTCTCTCCTCTCCTCTCTCTCTCTCTCTCTCTCTCTCTCTCTCTCTCTCTCTCTCTCTCTCTCTCTTACCTCCATCATATTGAGAAATGTTTGTTCATATCTTGTACTCCCTTTTTGATAATTACGTGTGACGAATGTTATGATTTCTATGTAAAATTTTAATTAATGATCGTAAAAAAATTAAAAAAAAATAAAAATAAAAAACTTTGTCCGTTACCACATAAAATATAATTAGAAACATACATTTTATGATTGTGATCAGAAGATTGATAAGATATTATAAGATATTAGGGTATATATGTCCCAAAATATGTGCCTTACAGCGGATAGATTCCTCTTGTGTTCCGTTCGGTTATGATTTCACTCAGAATTCAAGGCATATATTTCCTTAGAATGAAGTTTATTGATGAAATGTGCGAGAACCAGTGAAAATGTGTGTGTGTGTGTGTGTGTGTGTGTGTGTGTGTGTGTGTGTGTGTGTGTGTGTGTGTGTGTGTGTGTGTGTGTGTGTGATGTGTATGTTGTGTTGTGTGTAGTGTGTGTGTGTGTGTGTGTGTGTGTGTGGTGTGTGTGTGTGTTGTGTGTGTGTGTGTGTGTGTGTGTGTGTGTGTGTGTGTGTTGTGTTGTGTGTTGTGTGTTGTTGTGTTGTGTGGTCTGTGTGTGAGTGTGTGTGAGTGTATGTAAAACATTATCCGATTGATATTCTTTGAAACATCTAGGATGTTTCATGTAAAAAATCCCCATAATAATAATAATTTTGATTTATTTTATTTATATTTTTATTGGTAGTATGTCTTCCCCCCCCCCCCCCCCCCCTCCAATAAGGATATTAGTTTATAAAATTTCCCCTTTTATCCAAATGTATGATTTATATCACATGTATAATTTTTGACAGATGGTGGTGGATTGATGTTTTTTTTTAGTTGTTTATTTCATTTTGTTCTCTTGTTTGCTCTTTATCTATTAACGCTTTCTTCTCTTCCATAATCAAAATCTTTTATTGTGACTTCAGATTTTTGTTTTCTGAACGAGTGCATTTTTTATTACCTTATCATATAGTGTCCTTATCCTTGGGTGTTGTTTGGTATTGCGTAAAGTTTTATTGTTTAGTAGCTTCTCAATTTGATGTATCCCTGAAAAGGGCGGGGACTGGATGTAAAAAAGCACACGAGTGCTTATCTATTATCCTCGAATAAAATACTTTGCCTTACTTTGCCTTGCCTTGCCTTGACGCTGAAAAAAGGAAGTCCGACATTTTTTTCACGAGGTAGCAAAATGAGCAGACGAAAACAGTGACGTGACGTCAAACCAACCCGACATATTGCTGTTACATAAATATCCTGTTTGGGGGAAGGTTCTTTAGCCCAGACTTGACGAAAAGTAAAACAGATTGTGAAGTCATTCTAAGAAAGAATACTTCAGCCAAGATGTCAACTGACAGAATAGTTCGAGTAGGATCTAGAAAAAGCGAGGTAAGTCGACGATTTGTCTCAAATGTGGTGGGGTTTTGGTCAGCGAATGGCAGAACGAACTTGACCTCGTTTTCGCCTTTACAAGAACATTTTACAACTATCACGTAGGCTTACACAAGTTAGGCCTACAGTCTATACTGATCTAATTTGTAAATGTCTAAAATACTTTTACAACAAGCCAGTCACTGCTGCAGCGTTTCGAATCGAATGAATGTGAGGTTCATTATGTTTGTCACCATCATATAAAATTTTGATTTTATCATTTATGTCGCGGCAATCACTGAACCGTCCTTATCCTGTATTGTTACATCATTTTGTCTTCTACATGTGTCCTTTCTCATTGTTTTCAATGTAACAATTTCGTAAACTAGTTGCAGGAAGCGCTACTCTGTGTGTGTGTGTGTGTGTGTGTGTGTGTGTGTGTGTGTGTGTGTGTGTTTTGTGTGTGTGTGTGTGTGTTTTGTTTATCCTCCATGCCCCTAAAGGGGTGAAAGGAATTAAATCTTGAATCTTGTGTGTGTGTGTGTGTGTGAGAGAGAGAGAGAGACAAGGCAAGGCAAGGCAAGGCAAATTCTTTTATTCGAGGATAATAGATAAGCACACATGTGCTTTTTTACATCCAGTCCCCGCCCTTTTCAGGGATAACATCAAAATAAAAGATATTAAACAATAAAACTATACGCAGTACCAAACAACAGAAATAAGTACACTGCATATAATAAGGTAAGAGAAATGCGACAGTACACTACATATAATAAGGTGAGAAAGGTGCACTCATTCAGAAGAGAAAATCAGAAGTCACAATAAAATAATTTGGATTATTAAAGAAGAAGAAAAGAAACGGGAAAAAAAACAAAAACAAAAAAACCACAGAAAAAAACAAACAAAACAAACAAAAAAAACGAACAAAAAACAAAACAAACAAAACAAACAAACAAACAAACAAACAAACAAACAACCCCCCAAAAAAACAAAACAAAACAAAAAACAACAACAACACAACAACAACAACAACAACAAAAAACCGCTAATAAACAAAGAGCCAGCAGGAGCCAGCAGGAGAACATTATAATAAACAACTGAAACATCAGTCTACGTCCATATGTCTAAAGTTATACAAGTCATTTAAATCATACATTTGGATAAAAGGGGAAAAAATAAATGATATTCTTATTTGAAGGGGGCGGGGGAGAATACTATTTAAAAAAAATAAAAATAAAAAATAAAAATAAAAAATAAACAAACACATCCCAGATGTTTATAGAATTAGCAAAACATTTTTAGAAATTGGATAGAGAGAGAGAGAGAGAGAGAGAGAGAGAGAGAGAGAGAGAGAGAGAGAGAGAGAGCTTTTCTACACTTCCATTCTATGCATTATAAAATTTATGTAAAATATTAAATGACTTGTAAACTAGTTGCTGGAAGGGTTATTGCAGCTTATTAATCTTTTATGTGTGATTGGTAGTGTGTGTGAGTGTGTGTGTGTGTGTGTGTGTGTGTGTGTGTGTGTGTGTTTATCTGTCTCATTGTCTGTCTCAGTGTGTCTGTGTGTGACTGTTTGTGACTGAGTGACTCTGGTGTGTGTGTGTGTGTGTGTGTATGTGTATGTGTGTGTATCATGTATGTGTGTGTGTACAATGTTTTTATTTCTTTATTTCTTATTTTTTATTCTTTTATAATTATATCGAAGATAATGGGATAAACACTTGTGCTTTTTTACATCCTGTCCCCGTGTGTATGCAGTTGTGTAAATGTCATCTGTTCCCACCGGCACACAATGGCCTACTCTTACGAAAAGCGGAACAGGATTTAACATGTGCACAAGATGTTCTGCGTGTGTTCACACATGGGGCCTCAGTTTATAGACTCATCCAAAGGCTGTAATCTTATGTGTCCATTCTTCTAAGTTCTATGCATTGCTGACAAAAATGATTGATTGTAAACTAGTTGCTGGAAGTGGAAGGGAAATTGAAGCTAATTGAATAATTCATCTTTTATGTGTGAACTGTGATTGATAAGTGTGCATACATGTGTGTGTGTGTGTGTGTGCATTCATTTGCCATGATTTGGGTGTGTGTTTGTATGTGTGTGTGTTTTCTTTTTTCTTTTATATCGGGGATAATGGATTAAGCAGTCATGTGCTTTTTTTACAATTTACACCCAGTCTCCGTGTGTATGCAGTTTTGTAAATTTTGTCATCCGTTCCCACCGGCACACAACAACCTTTTCTTCTGAAAAGTGTAACGGGTTTTTAACATGTGCACAAGGTGTTCTGCATGTGTTTATACAAGGGACCTCGAGTGTCACTCTGTGTGTGTGTGTGTGTGTGTGTGTGTGTGTGTGTAGTGTGTGTGTGTGTGTGTGTGTGTGTATGTGTCTGTGTGTGTTGTGTGCTGTGTGTTGCAGTGTGGAGCTTTTTTTCATTTGTAAATTGTATTGTAGTCCTTTGTAATGATAATTATTGTAGTTAATGTGGTTATTGATGAAAGTTTGTTTTCACTTTCTGTTTTAAAATAGATGGCTTGATCAGTTGATGAAAAAAAGAGGAAATTATACATAGCTTAAATTCAGTGTATTATATTCCATACATTATGTAGAAATGAAAAATGGTCTTGAGTTTACACACACACACACACACACACAAACGTAAATGCAACAGATTGAAAAAAAAAAGCACATGATTAAATGATCAGTTGTTCTTTGGTTGATCAAACAAAATTCTGGAATGATATATAATAAATTCTCTTGAAGTTGAATAGTTGTTTCATTGCATTATCATTTTTTTTCAGCCTAGTACAAACATTGGACTGTTGACATAAATTTATATGAATTGAAAAAGAAAAATAACCTTTTGTGTTTTTTATGATCGCGACTGAAACTGAAACTGTAACTACAGTTTAAGTATAATGCTAAAGACTGCAAAGTGAGTAATTTAATTTTAAGCATACAGTTTATTAAGTAGCTGTTTTGGTACTGTTTGTTGTGTAAATTGACTGGGCAGTTGGCTTCACTTACAGTTACAGCAGAATATAGCCTGTCTCCTTGGGGATGCAGGGTGGGGGTGGGTGTGGGGGGTCTGTCAGTAAAGCATCCCCACCTTCTGGAAGTTCTGTAAGTACTATAACTAGGAATTTCCCTGTTTGTTTTTTATCCCTGTTTTAAGTGTTTGTTTCTGCCGTTTCCTTTTCTTCCTGTCACCTCTTTACAAGTCAATTTTCTGCCTATTAAGTAATCTTACTTCTTAATCTTAGTCCATTCTCCTGCCGTTTTGAACCAGAAATCTTTTTAAAAACTAAACGGATAACACCTCTCTCTCATGCCAAGTCAGATGTGCTGGGCCCAGACTTACCTTGTCGTATCAGCAGGCACTCAACGGCAGTGCAACCCATTTTCAGTCATCAGTATGATAGGTGGATAACAATAGTTACTGTCTGAGCGTTTGATGATGAAGAAGAAAAGAACACTTAATAGTACATTTATCTATGTGGGATAGCTGAGTGGTTCATGTTGTTAAACTGATATTTCATATTTTCCTTTTCTTTAACTTGTGTTTACAACTTATTTCATGGTTGTGGCATTGCAAACAGTTTGCAATTTCCCTCCTCAGTCTTGCCTTGTTCAGGTCTGAGAAATGGGATTGGAGTTGACCCCCGGAGCTCTGATGAGAGCCACAAATTGTGTGAACTTGTACTTCAGATAGTACATGTTAGAAAGGTTTTTTTCTACAACTGTACAAGTCTGTTACAAAGTGGGTTTTTTTGTTGACTTAAGCCTAGAGCTGTATTCCAGCTGAAGGTTGTGATGATTTAGTACTGTAGTTGGAGACTGTATTGAGCGGGCCTACTACTCCCTGGTGGCAGATAGGCTTGGTAAATGGTGTCATCCCAGTCTGCAAGTTGATGCAGGTTATTTTATCTGCTGACAAGTGTTGCTTGGATCTGTTCAAACGAGTTTAGGAATGAGACAGTTTGTTTGTGGGACACCATTGTATGTTAGGAAAGAAGTTGATAAGTACAAGTTTCTTAGTACTTACTGAAGCAGTACTTAGTTAAATCTCAATACACAATTTTGAATTTTGGGAGATGATAAAAATCCAGTCTGTGTTGAGAAATCACTTTTGGGGTGGGGTGGGGGGAGATTAGGGGGAGGTAGTTTTTGCACTGGAGTACTGTAGTCTGCAGCAAGTGGGAACCACACATGATTAAATCATCCTGTTGCAAGATATGCATGGGAGTACCACACACATGTACACACAAAAAATACAAAGTATCAAAGATACAGACAGATGCTGAGATGGGCAGAAACTGAGACAGATACTAGATAGCACACACATGCATGCATGCATCATGAACACACGGTAACACGCACACACACATGTACACACGTACACACACACAACACGCACATATGCACACACACAAAATGTACATGTGTACTCACAGATGCACCCTTACACACACACACACACACATGCATGCACGCACGCATGCGCACACACACACACACACACACACATTGCTTGATACTTCTTTTTTGTTATTGCTGTTGTTTTTGTGATACTGACAATGTGGAAAATTGCTCCTGGAAATAAGTCCATGTATCATTAATTGTAAATTGTAGTATTACTCAAGTGTCCTTGTAGTTTTTTTGTTTTTGTTTTTTGTTTTTTTAACTGAATTTCTCAGTAAAATATAAATGATAGGTTTAGAACTGAATCAATGAATAAATTATTGAGCTGAATATTCAGAACACTTTTTTCATTTTTATCATTTTCCTCCTAGGACAAATTGCTGTTTTTTTCTCCATAAATACAATCACTTTACATCATATAAAAGCTACAAACAATAAAGCCTGGCATAAAAAGCAAGTTAACAGATCATAAATCGGCTTCTTCATTATCACAGCATCAGTATCGTTCACAATGGTAAATCTTAGTTCTTGCCAGTTTTTAGGTCTGACTTAGATATTTTACTGACCTACTTTACATTCAGGAAAGAAATGCGGTGACCATGATGAACTGATAGGTCTGTGCTTGTTTTGTGCTAGGCATACAGTGCGTGTTATTGACGTCAGTACATAGGCATGGCAATATGTGAGGGTGATTGGACAGAGAGACTATTAGTATTAGAGAGCTCTCTCTCTATTATATATTTTACATTATATATACTTTTTTCCAAACTTTTTTTTTTTAACTTGTGTAGATTACACAGTTTTTAAAAATGCTTTTAAAATTTCTTACAAGTAATGATATATTTATATAACTCTCTCTCTCTTCTCTCTCTCTCTTCTCTCTCTCTCTCTCTCTCTCTCCCTCTCTCTCTCTCTCTCTCTCCTCTCTCTCTCTCTCTCTCTCCCCTCTGTTCTTGTTCTATGAAAAAAATTTGCATTTAAAAAATACTAGCTATTGTCTCTAAGGTCAAGACATGTTACATGCATCATGATGCATATGTATTTAACGAGCAGTTAATTATGTGCCCGTCACTGTTATAATTGCCCCTCATGGGATGATTTTAGTGTTCTTGACTTGCCTTGCTATAAAATTTTAGGAGTTCTTGTCTGTTTGAAACAAACAGACATACAACAAATCCCCGTGTGTATGCTGCATGTGTGCACACGTGAGTGCCTGTGCACACACACCCCACACACAAAGCACACCCCCTCCCCTGCACCCTCCCTCCCACACACACTGTCTCTTTTTTAGTATGTGCATATACACACACACACATATGCAGGCATGCACACACACATGCATGCGTGCACACGCACGCATGCACACTCAGACACAAAGACACACACACACACACCACACACACACACACACACACACACACACACACACACACACACACACACACACACACACACACACACACCACACTCACACACACACACACACACACACACACACACACACACACACACACACACACACACACACACACACACACACACACACACACACACACACACACACCACACAACAACCAAACACACGCCATCACACACACACACTCACACATCATACAACTCTCAACACACCCCCAGCACACACACACTACACACACACACCACCACACCACACACCACCTATCACACCACACACACACACACACACACACACACACACACACACACACACACACACACACACACACACACACACGCATATATGCACGCACACACCACACAACACACACACACACATGTATATTGTTACTGTTTTGTATACCTTGGTTATTACCTATGTTAAAATAGTAGAGAGAGGGATGGGGGGGGGGGGGGGGGGGGGGGGGGGGGGGGAGAGGAGACCTTGGGCAAGTGGTGTTTATTGGCAAAGCATGAATTGTTGAGTCATCTCCATAATTGCTTGATACAGCTTTACGAGCTTGTCTTATTTAAACTTTATGTGACGAGGGAGAAATGAAAAGATTGGGTACACTGGATAGGTAGGGAGAGAGAGAAGGAAGTTAAAGGTGTGGGGGTGGAGAGAGGGGAGACAGAGAGAGAGAGAGGAGACAGAGAGGAGAGAGAGAGTGTGTTATAGATGCTTGAGTCAGACACACAGGTCAAGAGAGAGAGAGAGAGAGAGAGAGTCAGTCTATAGTATACTTGAGTCAGACACACAGATCAAAAGGAGAGAGAGAGAGAGTCAGTCTATAGTATACTTGAGTCAGACACACAGATCAAGAGAGAGAGAGAGAGAGAGGGAGGAGACGTTTAAGGGTGGTGTTGACTCATGTTGCCCCCCACTCCCCTTGGTGTCTGCTGAGCTTCAGGGGGGAAAAAACCTCCGCCCTAACCACCTACAGTATTATAATAGAAACCCAAGTAGTAGAACCCGGAAGAATCAGAACAAGTCATGCTTGACAACATTGCATCCTTTTCAACATAGGATTGAAGAAGGAGCGACAGACCGGACTCAGTATAGACCATAGTCTATAATATAATACTACTACTATTGTTATCTCCCAGCAAATCAGTGATGTACAAAACAGTCACCAGTTTTGCTGTGTCATAATCATGTGATATTACATGCCTCATAGCAGAATGGAAATGATTACGGATAAAAATAATATTAATTATATATATAATTATATTTATTGATCTAATGATCATGACACGTAGTGTGATGTAACTGCTATAGTAAGTTGCTTTCCCATGTGGGGGTGCCGGGGACCTGTCAGTACAATAGCATCCCCACCTTCTGGAAATTCTGTGTCAGAAAGTTCCTCATTTCTATCACACTCATTGTTTCTGCCTTGTTTTTTTTTTTTTCCTGTCACCTTCTTCTTGTCTATATTCTGCCCTCTTTGGGGCCCCCCTCCTGCTCTTTTTTTGGCCAGAAAGACTTTAAGATAACACTACAGTTCTCTCTTAGGCGGAGCTGGCTGCACTGGGCCTGACTTGTTCGGCATAACGGCGTGCGATGCATTTTTTGCCTATAACAGACAACATTAGTTGCTGCCTGAGTGTTCAATGAAGAGAAAGAAGAAATTATAGAATATTGCATCAGATATTTCACTTCATTATATTGTCACTTAAGATAAAAAATCCCACAGTGGCCTTCATGTTATTGATAATATATTTTTGTCCATTCCTCGGCTAGCGCTCTGAGGTTCACCAGTGACGAGGTTTTGCGTATCCCATGCCCCTGTTTGCCCTGCATAAATTTACAAGGTAGCCCACAATCCGACTGGAGGGGGTGACATCTAAACATGACACAAGAGTGCATGCTTTTTGAAAAATACCGTCATCCGTACCAGTGTGTTTTGACCTACTCTTCCAAAAGATGGAATGGGTTTTAGCTTGTGTGGAAGATGTTCTACAGGTGCTCGTACAATATATAGAATTCAGGTACTCGGTCAAAACGATAATGCTTAATACTTTTGAGTCTCTTCTAGACTGCTGAAGGGAGAGGGACTTTTTTGAGGTACCAATGTCATCATCATTGAACGCTCAGCAACTATTATTGTCTGTCTGTCATATGAGCGAAAATTGCATTGCGCTGCTCTGAAGCACCTGACAGGTCTGGTCAGGCCCAGAGCATCTGACTATGGCAGGAGGAAAATCCTTATCTTTTAATAAGTCCTTCTGAAAAAAAGGGGACAGGAGAATGGACCAAGGAGGCAGAAAATAAACACGAAGCAAGTGACAGGAAGAAAAGGAGCAAGACAGAAACAAAGAGAGGGACAGAAAAGAAGGAATTTCTTTGCACAGAATTTCCAGAAGGTGGGGATGCTATTTTAAGCTGACAGCCCCCCCCCCCCCCCAGCATTCCCACAGGGAAGGTATTTATTGATGTTAACTTCATGGAAATCCCCTCCATTCCTGCTTCCCTGTTCAAACCACCACACTTCCTCCCTCCCCCCCCCCCCCCCCCCTGCACTTTGCTCCCTCCCCCCCTTCAAGGCTGGACCCCATGGTGAATGACTGTTGCTTCAGATGGTGTGGTGTACATCAAATACCATGTCTACAGAGACCCCAAATCTGACAATGGCCTGTATCTTATTTTCAAGGTAATTTTCCCACGGAGAATTGCCTGCAGCAGCAGGGTTATGTGTTGAGTTGGGAAGGTAGAGGGTTTACACATTCTAATCATGTCCTGCTGTGAGTGACGTGATGTGGGTTTGCCCCCCGCCCCACTCCCCCCCCTCTCTTGTCCTGTTTGTACATGTATATTCTTACTTTAGATGGCTTTCAAGAGGATGTAGTCTATTTTTTCCCCTACTTGGTTGATATCAGATTTTTTTTGGGTTTAAATGTGTGTGTGTGTGTGTTGTATTGTGTTGGTTTGTGTGTGTGTGTGTGTGTGTGTGTGTGTGTGTGTGTGTGTGTGTGTGTGTGTGTGTGTTGTGTTCACTGTTTGTGGTGTGTGTGTTTTGTGTGGTGTGTGTGTGTGTGTGTGTGTGTGTGTGTGTGTGTTGTGTGTTTGTGTGTTGTGTGTGTGTGATGTTGTGTGTGTGTGTGTGTGTGTGTGTGTGTGTGTGTGTGTGTGTGTGTGTGTTGTTCTTAGTTAAATGTCTGTTCACACAAGTGATATAAGACCAAAAAAGAAAAAGGAAAACCCCAAAATGCAAACAAATAATGTTACTTGTAGAACTTTTAACCAATGGTAGAAACAAAAAGTAAGTAAAAACACAAAAAGTGAAACAGGCTGGGTTTACTCAGTACTGGTATTATTTAAAATTAGTTATCATTTATTATGGATGTGGTGGGGGACAGGATAGCTCAGTGGTTAGAGCACTCGCTTTCCCTAAGCTAATGTTAAGCAGCATTGACCATTGTTACCAAGTAGATAGGTGACCATCTGCACGCCTTGGCTTCAGTACAGTCCCCTCGTTCATCCAGCTGTCAATGGGTACCTCACTACCTGCCCTCTTTAGGGTCAGTGAAGGTAAAGCAGCGAGGGAGAGGAGATGGGCCCGCCCTCAATATGCTGGCCCCTGGAGAAGCTGAGGCCTCTCTTCCCAAAGACTGCATGGGTTACGAGACACCTTTGCCTTAACCTTTAATGGCGTTATATTGTTAGACTATTGTTATATTTTTATTTCAAGAGATTGTCTTCAGTCATGACAAGGTCTTGGCATAACAACCTGCACTCTCCTTCAAAGGAGAAAACTGATTTTTTAACTTGTAAATCCTTCCAAGATCTTTTGGGAGTATGGCTGCCTATAATGACAGTTTCCCTGTAGTATCAGTATAATCATGGTTGGTGAGGTAGCTTGCAAACAGTCTGTGCCTGCTTCTCATCCAGTGTGTACTTTTTAACCACACCGTGATTCTGGGGTGGGAGGAGTGAATATTGGGGTGCCTAATCTTGGTGATCTCCCTGGTGGAGGGGGGAGGGGGTGGGGTGGGGGAGAGGTGGAGAAGTGGAGAAGTAGGTTTCGAAACAAGAACCTTCAGTTAGCTGAAACCTGAGATGGCTTTTGACAAACATAGGCCCTGAGTGCGAGGATCCTTGTCAACACGAAATGAAGGAGTCACCTTGTACCGACTTCTGACCGATGTAAAGGTTTGCCCTTTAAAAAAAAAAAAAAAAAAAAAAATCAAGGTATTACTGTACATACCCCCGAGTTCATGGAAAGGTTCACTTCGTGAGTTGCTGCTTTTGGGGAGGAAAAGGAAAGGCGTTATTTGAATTTATCTTTAAATCTGTCCTGAATGTGTGTTAGCAGGCTGATAAAGCAATCCTGTTTTGTCCACGTCAGACAAGTATTTCTTTACCGGGTGGGTCCCTTTGCTCTTTGATGTGGCCAAAATAGAATCAGGAAGCGTTTGTGAACTTGATTAGAACTGAGATATTGACTGTAGTTTACACGTTTTCCTTCCATTTTTTTTTTTTTTTGTGGGGGTGGGGGTGGGAGGAGGATGTTTTGTAAATATTATATATATAGATCTTAGTATTCATTGCCGTGTGTGTGTGTGTGTGTGTGTGTGTAGTGGTGTATGTGTTGTGTGTGTGTGTGTGTGTGTAGACTGAGTGTATGTTGTGTGTTTGTGTGTGTGACTGTGTGTGTGTGTGGTGTGTGTGTGTGTGTGTGTGTGTGTTGTGTGTGTGTGTGTGTGTGTAGACTGAGTATGTGTGTGTGTTTGTGTGTGTGTAGACTCTGACTGTGAGTGTGTGTGTGTGATTTTAACATTTAAATTCATTTATTTAAGGATAATGAATAAAAACACATATAATTGGTATTGTGTTTTTAAGTCCAGTCCCTGTGTGCATCGACCAGGAAGTGTAGTAAACTTGATTCTGCAATATTGGCTCTAGTCTAACATTTTTCTTTTGTTTAAATTAAAAAAGCAACAACAACTAAGGATGGGTGGTGGTTGTGGAGTCTGAGGATGTTTTATAGATCTATCTATTGCTGTGTGTGTGTGTGTGTGTGTGTGTGTGTGTGTGTGTGTGTGTGTGTGTGTGTGTGTGTGTGTGTGTTGTTTGATTATTTTTGTTAAAATTTAGATTCTTTTAGTTTTATTTCAAGGATAATGAATGCATACTATTTGGTATTAATGTGTTTTTGTCCATTCCCTGTGTGCACATTATATATCATATGTGTGTGGGGACTGTGAGTGAGAAGTTGTGTGTGTGGTCACATGTGACACTGACTGCACAGGATCTCAGTATACATGTAGTCTCTCCTTAGACAAACAGGAGAATGGAGTTGGTACCAAATATTATTTTTTTTATTTATTGATTTTTTTCCTTCCTTGGTCTGAGCTTTGAGGCTCACCAATGGTGAAATTTTGCATTATATGTATACATCATTACATCACATGCGACCGTTTTTGTCCACTGTGAGTCTGTGACGGATTTTAGGGAGGTACCCATGTTATCCCCTTCTCAAAGGGACACCACATCAGTCAGTCGTCAGCAGAGACACAGCCTGTTGTCTGAGCAACTTATTATATATTGTCATTTTGCATAGTTATTCCTGTAGTCTGAGTAACTTATTGTCATTTTGCATAGTTATTCATGTAGTCTGAGTAACTTATTGTCATTTTGCATAGTTATTCCTGTAGTCTTAGTAACTTATTGTCATTTTGCATAGTTATTCCTGTAGTCTTAGTAACTTATTGTCATTTTGCATAGTTATTCATGTAGTCTTAGTAACTTATTCTATTGTCATTTTGCATAGTTATTCATGTAGTCTTAGTAACTTGTTGTCATTTCACATAGTTATTCATGTAGTCTTAGTAACTTGTTGTCATTTCACATAGTTAGTCATGTAGTCTTAGCAACTTATTGTCATTTCACATAGTTATTCATGTAGTCTTGGTAACTTATTGTCATTTCACATAGTTATTCATGGCTTTATTTTAACCGCTTGGCCTAGTCTTGGACCCCCTTCTCCTATCACCTTCCTAGTTTTTTTTTTTTTTTTAAGTGTCGTGATATGTGTGTTGCAGTTGGCGCTGATTCAGACGCGCACAGTCATCGAGCAACTGAAGAGGAAACATGCCCACCTCAAGTTTGAAACAAGTGAGTTGATGTATGCATGTATCCTCCCCCCACTTCCCCCTGCCCCCTGTCAGGATAGGTAGCATCCCCACCTTCTGGAAATTCTGTAGCACTAGGAATTGCTTTTTTTTCTATCAACGTTCTCCTTGTTGCTGCTGTACTCTTTCTCCCTGTCATCTTCTTAGTTCTTGTCTATTTTCTCTGCCTTCTTGTCCATTCTCCTTTTTTTTTTTCTGGAAGGCTTGGAGGAGAACAAATCTCTCCCACCTTGAAGTGGGATGCACTGGGCCTGACTTCATTGGTTGTGCAACACATATTGGCTCTTGTTAAATGATAACAGACAACAGTAATTGCTGTCTGAGTGTTTGACAAAGAAAAGTATTTTATGTATAGTATAATTAATTTATATATATGTATGTATGCTGCTTGTGTGCTACTTGCCTGTTTAGCCTTTAATAAATCCAGTGTTCTCCATTTCACACTTGGTCACCATCATGTTGTGGTGGTAAATGTAATCATAACAGTAATTGTTTTGAACCAATGTGATAAAGTGAAGAAAATATATCTGTTTTAGTGTTTAGCAGGCATCCTTGCCTTCCATGTTAAAAAACGTGAAAAACATGCTGCTGTAGCTATTTTTACTGCTTTAGTGTTGCTGTTGTTACGTGTTAGTGTTGCTGTTGTTACTGCTGTTGTTACCACGTTATTGCTGCTGCAACTGCTGAGTTCAATGAATGAACTAGAGAATTTTAATGGGTTGATATAGATCTATAGACAAGTTCAGAGTTTAAAAAACCCCACAAAATGTTGATAGTTTATAGCAACAAAAGTTGACAATGGAAGTAAAGAGGACAGAAATGTAGGAGACGCTCTCCCACCCCACCCTATCTTTTTCCTCTCAGTCCAGTACCCCCATTCCACCCACCCCCCTTTTCCACCTCCTAATCAGGGCAATGTGTGGACATTATGCTGCAAGCAAGGGTCAATGATCAGAGGAAAAAAGTCATAAAAAAAATCTTTTTTGAAATGCAGAAAAAGGAACAAAAGAGCGAAAAGGAGATTCTCATACAGTCATGTAAGATTTTTTGGTTTTTGCTTTTTTTTTTTTTGGGGGGGGGGGGGGGGTCCTCAGCTAGAGCTCTTGAGGTTCACCATGGTAAGATTTTTGTATATATATATGTGATATATGCGACTGTTTTTTCTCTGACCATTTAGGTAGCATTCCAACTTTGGGGATGAGTTGATCAGTTAATTAGCATACAAGTATGAAAGACTTCAATGAAAATGTTGGTTTGCTTTACAATGCTGACAACATTGTCTTCTGTGTTTGTGTGTACTGTATGTGAGTGTGAAGGGAAGGGAATAGGTAGGGAAGAACGGGGGTTGGGGGGGGGGGGTGATGTCCCTTCCCCTAGGGACATCATGACTGGTCTCATCAAAACCTCACCTGGCACAACTATGATGAAGGAGGAGGAGGAGAGCGTGTTTGGAATTGGACCAATCACCTCAGTAATGAACTGACCCTCACCCCCCCCCCCCCCCCCCAAATAAATGTATTGCCAAGGGGTGGAGTGCATGGAGTGAGCAGGGACATCATCATCATAATCTTGACAGATGATCAAGAATGATGCCCAGTCAGTTGTGAAGAAGAAAGCACAGGTGGACAGAGAGAGAGAAAGTTAGTCCCATGCTGGTGATGATGATGGTTAGGTGCTGATGGGCTGGGGGAAGGGGCAGTAGAGGGGAGGGAGAGTGTCAGGAGTGTGTGTGTAGTGTGTGTGTTGTGTGTGTGTGTGTGTGTGTGTGGTGTGTGTGTGTGTGTTAGTGTGTGTGTGTATAGTGTAGTGTGTGGTGTGTGTGTGTGTATAGTGTGTGTGTTGTGTGTGTGTGTGTGTTGTGTGTGTGTGTGTGTGTGTGTGTGTGTGTGTGTGGTGTGTGTGTGTGTATAGTGTAGTGTGTGTGTGTGTGTATAGTGTGTGTATAGTGTGTGTGTGTGTGTGTGTGTGTGTGTGTTGTGTGTGTGTGTGTGTGTGTGTGTGTGTGTGTGTGTGTGTTGTGTGTGTGTGTGTGTGTGTGTAGTGTGTGTGTGTGGTGTGTTGTGTGTGTGTGTGTGTGTGTGTGTGTGAATGTGTGTGTGTGTAGTGTGCAGTGTGTGTGGTGTGTGGTGTTTTTTGTGAATATGTGTGTGTTGTGTGTGTGTGTGTGGTGATAGAGGTGATAGGGAAACATGGACCTCAGAGAACTGGAGTTGACAATGACCATTATTCCCAACCCTAAGAGGCAGCGAGAACTTGAGAAGGGGAAATCATGGGGCGAGTTATTATGGTTCAACTGACTCGACTGTGTGGTAGTGGTGGCGATCATCGCTGCCGCCATGACTTGACAAATGTCGCCTCGAAACGACTCGCCTCCAGTGACTGTCAGTAGCATTGCACCTGACCCACTTTTCTGCTCCAAGCCATTTTTAGGCAGGTGGGATTCAGGTTGTTGATTTTGAGATTTGGATTGATTATAAAACTGATCACCTTGCTGAAGCGTTCTTCTACAGGTCTTGTTGTACTGAAGTATTACAGCATGATTTTGTTTCCTTTTTTGCTTTTAAAAAAAAAACGTGTTTAAAAAACACCCAGTTTCCCTCATCCTGACCACTTGTTATCATGCAAAATTTGTCAACTTTTTTTTTTTTCATTTTATGACTACCTGGTGGGTAGCATTTCAATTTGTAACAACTTTTCACAGAGGTGTTCGATGTTGAATCTTTTTTTTTTTTCATTGAATGATAGCTAAGCTTTATTTTACTTGCATATTCTTCTTCTTTTTTGTCAAACGCTATTGTTGTCTGTCATATGAGCAAAAATGCTTTCGCTGCTGTTCAGCACCTGACAAGTCAGACCCAGCACGTCCGACCTTCGACGTGGGAGAAAACTGCTATCTTTTAAGTCTTTCTGAAAAAGAAAAAAGGCAGGAGATTGGACCAAGACGGCAGAGAGAATAGACGAAAAGGAAGGGGCGACAGGGAGAAAAGGAACAAGCAGAAACAAATAGAGGGATAGAAAAGAGGGAAATTTTTAGGCACAAAATTTCCAGAGGGTGGGGATGCTATTTAAAGTACTGACTGTCCCCTGCTTCCCTCCACCCCCCCCCCCCACACCCCCACCCCCCCTGAACAAGGTTAATACAACAATCCCCCCCATCTCCCCCCTGCATCCCCACTGACAAGGCCAATACAACAACAAGAGGACAGCTGCCACCAGTCCCTCATAGGTGATCAGTTTTTTATGAAGAGTTACAAGTGGAAACAGGTTGGCACAAGCCTTATAGTTATACATGATGTACTGTCTGCAGGATACAGGGATACTAGTGGAACAGATTTTAACTGCTAGTAGTAGTGCTGGCTGGCTGTTAGTTATTCAGTGTGTAATAGATCATGAATATACTGGTGGCTGTCTGAAGTGCGAGACTCTGTGTGTGTGTGTGTGTGTGTGTGTGTGTGTGTGTGTGTGTGTGTGTGTGTGTGTGTGTGTGTGTGTGTGTGTGAGAGAGAGAGAGAGAGAGAGAGAGAGAGAGAGAGAGAGAGAGAGGAGAGAGAGAGAGAGAGAGAGAGAGACTGTGAGTGAGTGAGTGACTTGTGTGTGTGTGTGTGTGTGTGTGTGTGTGTGTGTGTGTGTGTGTGTGTGTGTGTGGTGTGTGTGTGTTGTACTTAAATTGTACTACTAATTTATGAATACAGTATGTATACTCTGTGTGTGTGGGTCTGTGTGTGTGTACTACTACATAATATATATATATGAATACAGTATGTATATACTCTGTGTGTTTTGTGTGTGTGTGTGTGTGTGTGTGTGTGTGTGTGTGTGTGTGTGTGTGTTTTGTGTGTGTGTGTACATGGTGTGTGTGTGTGTGTGTACATGGTGTGTGTGTACATGGTGTGTGTTTTACATGGTGTGTGTGTATTGTGTGTGTGTGTGTGTGTGTGTGTGTGTGTGTGTGTGTGTGTGTGTGTGTGTGTGTGTGTGTGTGTGACTATGTGTGGGTTCGTGCACATGTGGCCTTACTTGATACATGTTTAGACATGTGCATTTTTGTGTACACATACATGTTTGTGGCCTTGCATAATGATATGTGTGGGTGCACACATGGTTCATATATTACGACGTTCATCACAGTCATCACTAAGGATGCTTTGTGTGTGTGTGTGTGTGTGTGTGTGTGTGTGTGTGTGTGTGTGTGTGTGTGTTTGTTTGTGTGTGTGACTGCATGCGTGCATGCGCGTGGAACATACTTAGAAAACATTGCTACTGCTGTAATTTCCATAACATTGATGATTTTTTCTCGTTTGTTTCAGTCACTATGCACACTACAGGAGACAAAATACTGGACTCAGCACTGTCAAAGGTACAGGGTTGTTGTTGGCTTGTTAGGGTTTTTTTTTTTTGTGTGTGTGTGTGTGTGTGTGTGTGTGTGTGTGTGTGTGTGTGTGTGTGTGTGTGTGTGTGTGTGCTTATCAGGTTCTCTGACTATTGTTGAACAGTCAGGGTTTTTTGCTTTTTTCGCTCTTTTTTTTTGTTTGTTTCCTCCACACACGCACACGGATGCACGCGCGTGCACACACAACACAACACAACACAACACAGCACAACACACACACCCTGGAGTTAACAAGATGTTGTGCATGTGTTTGCACACGGGACCTCAGCTTCTAGTCTTGTCAGCCTAAGTCTTGTCTGAAGGAGGTTGAGGCGAGTGGAGTATGTAGAGATGTGAACGTCAGGGGAAAATCCCCTCCAACAGCCATGCGTCTTGGTGGTGGCTCAGAACCAGGCCATCAGATCAGGGGCTGAAGGCTCTAGCAAGTAGGCTCTCCCCTCCCCCCCCTCCCCCTCCCCCATAAACTTAGTAGATAAAATCATGAAACGACAACAGCAGTGAATTGGCCTCTTGTCATAACTGGCTTTCATTTAAAGTTGGGCTGCTAGATAAAATGATAGTTTGATATGTATAATATATATATATATATAGAGAGAGAGAGAGAGAGAGAGAGGAGAGAGAGAGAGAGAGAGAGAGAGAGAGAGAGAGAGAGAGAGAGAGAGACACACACACACACACACACACACACACATACACACACACACACACACACACACACACACACACATTAACTATAGATACCATCTGTGATATTATTCGCTCCATCAGTTTTGGTGGTGGTGTTTTTTTTGGGGGGGGGGGGGTTGCCAGTGCATGCTGAAATTGCTGTTATTTGTGATTCGTATTTCTCTCTTGTCATCCATTCTAACCGACACACAATGGCCTACTCTTCCAAAAAAAGCAGCAGAACACGTTTTTGTAATGTGTGCGCAAGATGTACTGCATGCGTTCGCACACATGGCCTCTGGTTTATTATAATAGTCGCATCAACAGTCTCATCCGAATTACTTTGGACATTCAGATCATTTTTGTTGTTATTGTTGTCAAACTGGGGAAGAAAGGGCAAGGCTGGGAATTGAACCCAGAACCTATGGGCTACATGTGAGGCAGGTGAACATCTAAACCCGTTCTGCCCCCTGGGCCTCCTTCTTATCTGCTGTTGGTTGGTGTGTGCAGATTGGAGAAAAATCGCTGTTCACCCGGGAACTGGAGGATGCCTTGCTGAAGAAGAAGGTGGACTTTGTGGTGCACTCTTTGAAGGATCTGCCCACAGAAATCCCCCCTGGATTGGTGATAGGGGCTGTGCTCAAGTGAGTCAGCGTTCGGATAACCCGTGTGTGTGTGTTGTGTGTTGTGTTGTGTGTGTTGTGTTGTGTGTGTATGTGTGTTGGGTGTGTTTGTATGTATGTGTGTGTGTGTGTGTGTGTGTCAAATCAAATCAAATCAAATTTTTATTTCCAGATGGTACATTGAATAAGCATTAATTTGCTTTTTTTCATCAAGCCATCTATCTATAAATAAAAAAAAAAAAAATTAAAAAAAAAAAAAAAAAATGTTTAAAGCAGAAAAAACCCTAACAAACAAACAAGCCCAAAAAAGGGAACAAAAAAAATTCAACAACATTAATCAACTAACATGATTTCAACTGCCTTAAAAATAAAGTATGCCTATAGATAATACAAGCAACAACAATAACAACAAAAACGACCAAGAAAAATACCACTCAAAAGTCACACACACACACACACACACACACACACACACACACACACACACACACACACACACACACACACACAACACACACACACACACACACACACACACACACCCCACACCCACGCACGCATGCATTCTCTCTCTCTCTCTCTCTCTCTCTCTCTCTCTCTCTCTCTCTCTCTCTCTCTCTCTGGACGGACGGATAGCCTAGTGGTCAGAACATTGCGCTGGCAATTTGACGACCCGGGTTCGAGTCCGGTCGAGGATATTTTTCTCCTGGAGTTAACATCAGTGCTGACTCTACTCTCCCCACAAGTCTTTCGGATGAGACTTTAAACCGAGGCCTAGTGTGCGAACGCACACAGAACACCTTGCACACACGTTAAATCCTGTTCCGCTTTTCGTAAGAGTAGGCCATTGTGTGCCGGTGGGAACAGATGACATTTACAATACTGCATACACTCGGGGACTGGATGAAAAAAAAGCACAAGAGTGCTTATTCCATTATCCTCGATATATATACTCTCTCTCTCTCTCTCTCTCTCTCTCTCTCTCTCTCTCTCTCTCTCTCTCTCTCTCTCTCTCTCCCTCTCTCTCTCTCTCTCTCTCTCTCTCTCTCTCTCTCTCTCTCTCTCTCTCTCTCTCTCTCTCTCTCTCTCTCTCTCTCTCTCACACACATACACACACACACACACACACACACACACACACACACAACAAACCCCCCCCCCCACCCCCCCATCTCCACACACACTCACACAACCCCCCCCCCCCCCCCTAACCGCACTTGTCTTCCACTTTTCTTTCATCTCTCCCCCCCACCCCCCCCCTCCACACACACACACACATGTAGTGAACTATAATGCTGACGATATGGTTTGGAACACTGGCAGACGAGACAACCCGCACGACGCAGTGGTGATGCACCCCAGCCACCACGGGCGCAAGCTGAGCGACCTGCCTGAGGGCAGCGTCATCGGCACCAGTGCCCTGCGCCGTGCCGCCCAGCTGCAGAGAAAGTACCCCCGCTTCAAGATTGAAAACATCGTATCCTTCCTTGCCACAGCCCAGGCTGGAGGGATCCGGATTAGTTAATTTTAGGAGATGAGGATAGGGATCGGGGGGGTTGGGGGGGGTCTAGAGGTTTTGTGTGTGTGTGGGGGGGGTGGGGTGGGGGGGGTGTATGGGTGTGAGTGTGTGTTGGTGTGGGGTGGGAGTGGGAAGGTGAATGAGAGAGTGTGTGTGTGTGCACGGGTGGGTTTGTGGGTGTGTGTGTATATGTGTGCTCAGTGTGTGTGTGTGTGTGTGTTAAGCGCTTTGATTTGTTTTTGCAAGATATAGCGCTTTATAAATTCCATTTATTAATTGTTGTTATTATTATTAGGGGTAACGCACCTTGCCTAGAAAGCGGAAAAGTCTGGGTTGGGAGTGTATATTATATATATATATATTTTTTTTTTCATTCTTTTATTTCAAGGATAATGAAATAACCACTCTAGTGCTTTATAAAAATTTTTTTACATCCAGTCCTGGTGTGTATGCAGTTTTTGTAAATGTTGTCATGGGTTCCCACCAGCGCACAATAGCCTACTCTTCCAAAAAGCAGAACCGATTTTAACATATGCACAAGATGTTCTGCTTGCTTTCGCACACAAGACCTCAGTTAATAGCCTCATCTGAAGGTAAAGGGGAAGAAGCAGGGAAGAATCTCATAAGTGGTAAAGATCTTGACAATTCTAGGGTTGAGAGGTGACTTGCTTCATATCCAGGTATAAGAAGGAAGGTGGCAGGATGGTTAAGATGTTCGCCTGCCAACAAATAGACTTTTTTTGTTTAGTTTTGTTTAATAATGCTTGACATGGATGGTGAACAAGGGAGGTGGGGAGGGGGGGGGGGGAGGCTCTTGGCACCACAGCCTATACTGTCCTTGTAAAAAATGGAAGAAAAAAGTCTTCTGAAGTCCAAGTGTAGCTGCCACTATGACATGGTACTTCTAAAGAAAAAACAAAAAAAACTAGCATGTGTTCGGGAATGATAGATTAAAGTTATCCTTGACGTGGCTGTAGCGGGGAAATCTGAACACACGCTTCCGCAAGCTGTCAGAAGACGGAAGCACCTACGACGCCATCATTCTTGCAGTGTCGGGGCTGGAGAGGATGAACTGGCACCATCTGATTTCAGAGGTGGGTACCGTACCTGTTGCCTTTTTTCTGGTTTTGTTTTTTGGGGCCCAGGGCCAAAACTCTTTGCCATTTATTGATGTGACGAATTATTTTTGAATGTCCCCCAGTGGTGGTTCGTTACAAGCGACATCAACTGTACGGGGACCGATTCGAACTCTAGTAGATTCAGCGCTTAAAAAAATTTTTTTTTTTTAAAAGTCCATATATTATCATGATCATGATTATACTATCCTTATCATCATGTGTTCTTGTTGCTGACCACCCTGGCAGGTGCTGACCCCCGAGGACTGCATGCACGCGGTCAGTCAGGGTGCCCTGGCGGTGGAGTGTCGGGCAGGGGACCAGGCCACACTGCGGCTGCTGCAGGAGCTGAACGACGTGGAGACGGCCCTCTCCGTGGTGGCCGAGCGCTCCTTCCTCAGGACACTGGTGCGTGCTGCTGTGCCCTGCAGTGCAGTGGCATGGTGTGGAGCGGAGTGTCGTGTGCTGTTTTTGTTGTTTTGTTTGTGATTGTATGATATATATTTTAACCCTTTCTTTATGTGAAATATATATATATATCCTTTTTTATGATATATATATATCCTTTTTCATTATATATATATATATATATATATATATTATATATATATATATATATATATATATATATATATAGTATTATATCTTGTGTCCTATTGTGTATGAGGGATGCCGTAGTATCTGAGTGGTTCAGACCAGTTGAAGGTCAATCCCATGGGGTCGTGGGTTTTGAATCTCGATGGTGGTGGCTAGCCTTGTGAATTACTGAGGGGCTGGGAAAGTAAAGGGAAATAACTGCCAAGGGAAGTGAATGGAAATAATGGGGAAAAGTTAAAAGTTAAAGTCTGTCCCGAGCCTAAGGCTCATCAGGCCGGTGCTTATCCTGGTTTCTGTGGCGTTAAGCGACTGAGAGTCATAGACTCTCCCTGGATAGGACGCCAGTCTATCGCAGGGTTAACCCACATCACAAGGTTGGTACCCCTTTTACACCTGGGTAGGGTGAGAAAATAGCCATAAAGTGCCTTTTCCAAGGGCACAACGCCATAGCCGAAAGCTGGGATTGAACCCGCAACCTTTAGATTACGAGTCCAACGCCCTAACCACTAGACTACAGCGGCGGCAAATGGGGAAAAGTAAAAGTAAATATTTGCCTGGGGAAGTGAATGGAAATAATGGGGAGAAAGTGAAAGGAAGTAACTGCCAAGAAACGTAAAGGAAGTTAACTCCAATATCACGCACGACTCTTGCGTTCGCACTGCACGTACTAAAGCGTCCACAGAAATGAAAACCACCTTTTCAGAAAGACTAGCCCCTTACTCAAAGCTCAGGACAATATGAACAAATTTGGTAGGTTTGAACCTTTAAAAAAAATATATTCAGCTAAACACTGTACCCACCCAGTCCTTTGTCGTCTGCTGGCTGCCTCACCACACTCACTATGCATGGGCAGGGTCAGCGCTGTAGGAACACAGGCAGTCCTCATTTGATGATCATTCCCCACTTTGTCATCCCTCTCTGGTAGTACACAGTGCCTTTTTTCATACTTTAAATTAATTAATCGGTGAAAACCAGCAAACGTGTTTCTGACTTGACACTCTATATATAGAAGATACTACATGACGCTGGAGGCTAACCCCTATGTGTAACCAAAGTAAAAAGGACTGCCAGGGTAAAGTAAGGGAGCATAAGTGCCAGGGAAAGTACTCCTGGGGGGAGGGGGGGGGATGTGTGAAGGGAAATGGGGGGGGGGGGGGATGTAAAGTAAAGGGAAATAAGTGGCAGGGGAGTGTAAAGTAAAGGGAAATAAGTGGCAGAGGAAAGTGTGGTGAAGCAAAGGGGATTTGAGCGGTGGTGTGTGGAAAGGAGAATGTGAAGTAAAGGGGATGTGAAGGGTGGTGTGTGGAAAGGAGATGTGAAGTAAAGGGGATGTGAAGGGGGATGTGTGTGTAAAGGAAAGGGGATGTGAAGGGTGGTGTGTGGAAAGGAAAGGGGATGTGAAGGGTGGTGTGTGGAAAGGAAAGGGGATGTGAAGGGTGGTGTGTGTAAAGGAAAGGGGATGTGAAGGGTGGTGTGTGTGGCTGTTTGCAAGGAGGGGGGCTGCAGTGTGCCGGTGTCTGTGTTCACAGAGAAGACAGAGCAACAGGTGAGGGAGGAGGCTGCCCACTCTTTGTTTGGTCCTTGGTTTGTTTGCTGCTGACCGTTAGACCTTCTTTGGAATGTCTGTGTGTGTGTCTGTGTGTGTGTCTGTGTGTGTGTGAGAGTGTGCGTGTGTCTCTCTGTGTGTGAGTGTGTGTGTGTGTGTGAGTCTGTGTGTGTGTGAGTGTGTGTGTGTGTGAGTCTGTGTAAGTGTGTGTGTGTGTGTGTAAGTGTGTGTGTGTCTGTGTGTGTGTTGTGTAGACCTTTGCAGTGCATGGTGTTTGTGTGCGCGTGTGTGTGTGGGGTGGGGTGGTGGGTGGGGGGGAGTCTATTTCTAGAGTGCATTTCTTTTTTTGGTGACAAGTGACCAAGTTTTCAGCTGGAGTAAGGGGGGGGGGGGGGGGGGGGGTACCTAAGCCTGTGTGTAGCTGGCATTCCTACTGCAGTGACCAGTGCCTTTGGGATTTCAGCTGATGCTGCGAGGGGGGGTGTTCAGCATCTGCGGCACTCAGGCTGTGGTGCAGGAGATGACGTGCGACCTGCAGGAGGCCTCTGGGGAACAAGCGGTAAGTGGGGTCTGGGCCCATGGCAGTGCTCCTTCCACCACACACTCCTTAGGGTTTTCCTGGTGTGGGGAGCTATGCAGAACAATACAATACAGTACAGTACAGTACAAAATAGTGCAATATACTACAAAAACAGTGCAATATACTACAAAAACAGTGCAATATACTCCAAAAACAGTGCAATATACTACACAAACAGTGCAATATACTACAAAACAGTGCAATATACTACAGAACAGTGCAATATACTACAGAACAGTGCAAGTGACTAAAAGTGTAATAAGCTACAACAGTGCAATATTCTACAAAACAGTGCAATATACTACAGAACAGTGCAAGTGACTACAGAACAGTGTAATAAGCTACAACAGTGCAATATTCTACAAAACAGTGCAATATACTACAGAACAGTGCAAGTGACTACAGAACAGTGTAATAAGCTACAACAGTGCAATATTCTACAAAACAGTGCAATATACTACAGAACAGTGCAAGTGACTACAGAACAGTGTAATAAGCTACAACAGTGCAATATTCTACAAAACAGTGCAATATACTACAGAACAGTGCAAGTGACTACAGAACAGTGTAATAAGCTACAACAGTGCAATATTCTACAAAACAGTGCAATATACTACAGAACAGTGCAAGTGACTACAGAACAGTGTAATAAGCTACAACAGTGCAATATTCTACAAAACAGTGCAATATACTACAGAACAGTGCAAGTGACTACAGAACAGTGTAATAAGCTACAACAGTGCAATATTCTACAAAACAGTGCAATATACTACAGAACAGTGCAAGTGACTACAGAACAGTGTAATAAGCTACAACAGTGCAATATTCTACAAAACAGTGCAATATACTACAGAACAGTGCAAGTGACTACAGAACAGTGTAATAAGCTACAACAGTGCAATATTCTACAAAACAGTGCAATATACTACAGAACAGTGCAAGTGACTACAGAACAGTGTAATAAGCTACAACAGTGCAATATTCTACAAAACAGTGCAATATACTACAGAACAGTGCAAGTGACTACAGAACAGTGTAATAAGCTACAACAGTGCAATATTCTACAAAACAGTGCAATATACTACAGAACAGTGCAAGTGACTACAGAACAGTGCAAGTGACTACAGAACAGTGCAATAAACTACACAAACAGTGCAATATACTACAAAACAGTGCAAGACAGTATAATGCACTACAGTACCACACAATACGTTACAGTGCAAAATCAGTACAAGCAGTCCATAAGCTCTCAGTTCGCTATCGCTAACCACTGGGCCATGATGGCTGGTTCAGAGGGGTTCCCCCCCCCTCCCCTATAAGGGAGAGTGCAGCTCATCATGGCTGAAGACTTATGTCAACATACCACATGTCAACCTAGCAAACTTCTGATACACAGTCCTTGTTGTGTTGATGTAATATTATGCATATTATGGTGGACTGCAGTACTATGCAAAACAATACAGCACTGTACCAAAAACAATGCAGTATAGCACACAACCGTGCAATACAACACAAAACAGTGCACAACAGATTCAGCACAAAGCAGTCAAGTCGGGTCATGTCAAAATGATCTTCATTGAGGGTAAAAGTGCAATGCAATCAAAGTACAAACTGGTAGACTTGCAAAGCAATATAACAGTGCACCTTTACACCACACAACCACCAATACAGTACACACCACAGTACAGTGACCTTACATATGCAGACAGGAAAATTTGTATTTAAAAAAAAAAAAGAAGGATGGCTCTGCTTCTTTGGCGATGCACTCCCTCCCCCTGGAGAGAGCAGCCCCAGTCTCAGGCAGAGAAGTGTGCTGTGATTTAACGTGGTAATTAAATACAATGCAGTACAACACAGCACACAGCGTGATGGACACTACAGCCGGGTGGTTAAGACTGATCAACTTCAGTCCCATGGGTCCATGAAGTTGGGGGGTTTGAATCTCGGCAGCAGCGTCTGGTGAATTAGGGATGAGGATTTTTACGATCTCCCAGGTCAACTTTAGGTGCAGACCTGCCAGTGCCTTCATTCCCTTCGTGTTTACATATATATACTTGTGCAGAAGATCAAACATGCATGTCAAAAAACCACCTAATTCATGTCGGCGTTCAGCTTGTTATGGAAATACAAACCTATCCAGCATACATCCCTGTAGTCAGAATGCGGCTACCTTCATGGTGTGCATGTGTGTGTGTTGGGTGTGTATTGGGTGTGAGTGTGTGTGGCAAAAAAGGACGCAGATGCAAAAATCTCACCTTTGATGATTCTCGGAGCTTTATGCAAGGAACATAAAAACAAGCTCTAGCCAAGGAACAAAAAGCTATTTAAAAAAAAACACCCAAAACAACACAGCATAACACACAAAAAAGCCAAAACAAACAACCCCCACCCCACACACCTCACACTCTTAACCCATCGACATCTTCTCCATGCAGACCACTGTCACCACTACTGATGAAGACAACACCACCACACCACCACCACCACGGCCTCCACCACCACCGCCGCTACCGCGTACCACCACCACCACTGCCGACACGACTACCACCCAGGACCACTACATCAGCATCGTGTGCCACGAGGCCGACAACCAGCGCGGCTACCACAACGCGCGGGCGCTGGGCCGCAGGCTGGCCCTGTCCATGATCGAGGACGGGGCAGACGTCATCCTCAAGGCGGCCAAGAACAAAACCAAGGAGGAGATCCTGGCCGAGCACGCCAAGCGCAAACGCAAGGCTGAAGAGGAGAAGAAGGAGAAGGAAAAGGCCACTGCCTCTGCCTCCCAGGACGGAGAGGCCTCCCCACTGGCCAAGGAGCCGCGTCTACAGGATGCCAGTCAGGTGGTGGCTGCTGAAATGGGCATTGGCTTTTGAGGTCCCTGGTTTTTGGGGGTGGGGGTGGTGGTAGGGGTGGGGGTAGGGGGGAGATTTTTGGGGGGGGGGGGGGATGGGTGGGGGGGGGGGTGTTCATACTGTGTGGTGGTTACTGGGGGGTTTTTGTGTGTGATAAATATATAAGGGGAGGTGAGGAGATGGGGGGTGGGAGGGGGGTTCATACTGTGTGGTGGTACTTGGGATTTTTTGTGTGTGATACATCTATATAAGGTGAGAGGGGAGGGGAGGGGAGGGTAAGGGGAGATGCGTGGTGGCCGGGGGGTTTGGGCCTCATGATAAAATGATGGATCCAAGTGGGAGAGGTTTTTGGGGTGGGTGTGGTTGTAGGAGTTAGTGGAGGGGGGGTTGGGGGAAGGGGGGGGGAAGAGGCGTTGATACTGTGCTGTTTATTGGTTTTTGTGTGTGATATAAGGCGGGGGATGGGGAGATGTATGCCAGGTGGTGGTGGTGGTGGGCTTAATTATGGTGGATCAAAGGGAGAGAGAATTTGGGGTGTGGGTGTGGGAAGGAGATATATTTATATATATATGAATTGAAGAGATTTAGGTGATAAAAGATACACGGTGAATCTACACGTTGTATATTTTGTGGATTTGGATTGTTTTTGTTTTTTGTTTTTTATTGGTTATATGATTTTGTTTGAAATTATCATTTTTCTTATGATTGTAAATTTTTTTTTTTTTTTTTTTTTTTTTTTACATGAGATTGGTGAGTGATATTGTGTTGTGTGTGTTGTGTGTTGTGTGATTTTGAAAGCTTGCTGTTTTAGGTAATGAGTACGCAATCTGTTTTTAAACCTGTGATGATGTTGTGGTTTGTATAAGAAAAAAATCACACACACGTGCATACACACTCACAGACACACAACACACACACTTACACACACACACTTACACACACACACACACAAACACACACACACACAACACACACACCCACACCCCACCCCACGCCCACCCCCTAAGTAAAAGGAGAAAAAAAAATCCCCCAAATAAGCCACTTAGTGACAATACAGATAGATGAAAATGATCATGACAGTAGGTTGAATCAGAATGTTATTTTGTGGTAAGGAAAATATAATCCAAAAATGCTTTTTGGAAGCTTCTGAAAGCTGAAGGCAGTTCAGACAGAGGTCAACGCAAAATTCAGGATGGAATTCAAAGTATATGTTCAAAGAACAGGGACTGAAATAACAAACAAACAAAAAAAAAAAGGCATTATCATGGTGGCTGCAGAGATTTCATTCACTGTGCAGTAATTTGGATGGGGCACGTAGCAAGGGGTATGATTTCAAACAAACATGAGTGTGGGAAGGGTGGAGGCCTAAAAAGACATTTGAAAATGTTGTATAAAGTGTTGAGAGAGAGAGAGAATCCATTTTGTGTGAAGTATTTAGCAACAGGGAGATTTCATGCATTTTGCCTGAAACATGTGAAATAAATTCATATATTTTGCAGAAAGTATTTGAAATATAGCCATGCATTTCGGATGAGGTATTCAACAACAGGAAGATAAGTGCATAGAGGGAAGGGTTTTACCGTGTTTGGGGGGTGGGGGCATTAAATTATGGTCAGACAGAAACAAACAAAGGAAAGCATTCCTGATGAACTCCCAGTGTAAAGACACAAATGATGAACTCTCAGTGCAAAGACAAATGTTGGCTGAAATTGATCAATGCAGACAGAGAAACGTTGGTCAAGCAAACAGAAACACACAGACAGTCTGATGACGACAGTAGTTCTCCCAGGTAAGGTGGAGGGCAGAAGGAAAAGAGGCAGACCACCAACACCCTACATTGCCATCATCATCACTGAGATCAGTGGTGTGGGAGGGAGGGCTACAGGAGATGGTAGAGACGCCTAGTTTTTCAGGTAGTGTGTGGTCAGTGGTTGTGCCTTTCTCCTGTAGTGGTCCTGATCAGTTGACAGTGTCCATACGTAGTGTATGAACAGGCCAGTTTTGAAACAGGGTGTGCAAGTGGAGGGGGAAATACTGAAGGCAGTGAGTGAGTGAATGGATAAAGAGGCTTTGCAGTGCCCACGGGTTGGCCTGTGATGCATTTTCAACTCGTCAACTGTTTAGAACAAAAAAACTTTTTTTGTTTTGGTGTTAGTAATATTTATTTCTATGGTGAGAGAGTAGATTTTTTTTGGTTTGTTGTTAGTTTGGTTTTGGAGTTTGTGTGTGTGTTTTTTTTAAGAGAAAGAAACAAGTGTTGTCAGAAAGATGTTTAAATATTTGGTTAGTTTATTGGGTTTTTCTTTTTTCCTGTATGGTGATTTGTTTGGAAGAGGTTGTTGTGTTGTTTGTGTTTGTTTTTTCTCACTGTGTATAACCATGACAATATTTAGATTTGTTCAGTGCTATGGTGACGGTGCCATTATTGGTTTTATCCATGATTTTTTTTGGGGGGGGTTAGTTTGTGTTTTGGCATTATTGTCAGTATTTATACAGTAACAACTTGTTTTGTCTGTTTTTTTGTCTGTAAAGCTTATAATGGGAGAGGGAATACTCTTACTTTTTTTTTCTTCTTCTTTTTTTTTTTTTTTTTTTGGACTGAGCTTGTATGTCAACAGATTTTTGGGGCTAGGTATGTATGATAATAAAAGATGTTGGGCAAAGCCCTATGTCAGTCAAACTTGGGGCTAGGCATGCATGTTAGTCATTTTGGGGGCAAGTATTTCAGTCAGATTGTGGACTGAGCATGTATGTCAGTAAGCGTGGTTAGGCATGTACACAGTTGTTTTTCTTGGGTTCTTCTGTTGTTCTTGTTAGGGTGTTGGCTGGTGTTGTGTATTGGGGGTGGGGGGGGGGGGGGGGGCCTTGGTGAGGGGAAGCAGGGACTGAGCATGTATGTCAGTAAGCGTGGTTAGGCATGTACACAGTTGTTTTTCTTGGGTTCTTCTGTTGTTCTTGTTAGGGTGTTGGCTGGTGTTGTGTATTGGGGGTGGGGGTGGGGGGGGGCCTTGGTGAGGGGAAGCAGGGACTGACGACAGCGGCCCCCGTATTATTGATGGTGTGTTCCAGACAGGCATCCATTGACACACAGTGCCTGTCTCTTGCTGCTTCACAACAGTGACCACACTGTCTGTGTGTGTCATCAGTCTGTGTACCTCACTATGAACAGGGGAAGAAAGAAAGAAAAACAAAAAAAAGGATATTTATCATCGTTCTGATGTTTCAGTCATTACCGAGTTTGGAAGGAAAAAAAACAACCCGAAACATCTTGGATAGTTATTTTAATTCTGGTGTTTCCATCTCTGATCACGATTGGAAGAAAAAAAATTGTGGATATTTATTTATCTATCTGTAATATTGTGGATATTTATTTATCCATCTATTTGTTTATTTCTATCATTATTTTTTTTTTTTGGGGGGGGGGTGTTGTTTTTGTTCCTTGGCTAGAGCTCCAAGGTTCACCAATGGTGAGATTTTTGCATATGCAACCGTTTTGTTTTTCTTTCCACCATGAAGATAGCCACATCCCGGCTTGAGGGATGAGATATTTATGATAATTCTGATGTTTGCAGTCACTATCAAGATTGGAAGGACATGTTTTTGTATTCTTATTTAGTTGCAGTCACTATCAAGATTGGAAGAAAGGGGGAAAAAAAACCCAACATCTATGTGTATTATAATTCTGGTGATTTCAATATTCCAGATGCGAAAATGGCGCATACTGTGATGTTCATGAAATAAGATTATATGTCTGAAAATACAGACGGCTTTGTTAGTAGTGGTGAAAATACAGACGGCTTTGTTAGTAGTGTGGTGAAAATACAGACGGCTTTGTTAGTAGTGTGGTGAAAATACAGACGGCTTTGTTAGTAGTGTGGTGAAAATACAGACGGCTTTGTTAGTAGTGTGGTGAAAATACAGACGGCTTTGTTAGTAGTGTGGTGAAAATACAGACGGCTTTGTTAGTAGTGTGTGAAATACAGACGGCTTTGTTAGTATGTGATGAATGTGCCAATACATTGTTTTTTCCTTACCCCGGCTTATTGTGATGGTTTTAGGTGTTGCTGTTGTTTTGTTTTTTTGTTGCATGGTGCAAGGCATCAGAGGCCCTAAATAATAATGATTTATGCCCTTGATGTGTTCTACGATTATAAGAATTGTTAAAAAAAAAGAAAAAAAGATGACATAAGAAACTAGATTCAGACTTGTGTTTCAAACTTTTGACGCTTGCTAAAGAGATTTGACATGTTTCATTCATACTACGGTATTTCATTTCAATAGGCGTGTTTCCTAGACTATGGGAAAAGAATTGTGAAAAGAAGGAACAACATTTTTTTGGATTTGTTTTCATGAGATTCCTTGGACTGCTTGTGGTGGGGGAGGGTTGGTTGTAGTTCCAGAAATAGAAAATGCTTGGTGCAATGCTAACAAAGACAACACACACACAGACACACACACACACACACACACACACACACACACACACACACACACACACACACCACCACCACCACCACCAAGGTCTTCTATATGACTGCAGGTTTAGGGAAGGAAGTACACTTTTTTTATTGCCCTTTTGATATATATAGATGTCATACTAAGATACCACAAGGATGTGAAGTGTTCCTCTCCACAGGCCTGTGTCCACAGATGCCATGGCCCAAATATCATCACGGCGTAGATCTGTGAAGGACAATAAATCAAGATCTCATGTTGGATTCCTCAGTTTATTGTCTGTTGTCATTCATCACTGTCTGTGGTGTATCAGATTCACTAACTACCATTGGACATAAAGAAGATTTCTTTATCTGGTCAGGACTTCACACCAGAGAGAAAACCCCAAACAAAAACAGACAGCATTTATAACGTACTTGCTAGTGACAAAGAATTAAAAAAAAAAAAAAAAAAATCTGCATTTATAATGTACTTGCTAGTGACAAAAGTCACTCAGCAGAAAATTTTTCAGACCTTTTTTTTTTTTTTTTCTTAAATGAGGGTTGGTGGGTGGAGGGGGGTGGGGTGTAGGTCTTGACACTTGTCACTGTTCCTAAGAATGATCTGAGAATACTTTGCTGTCTGTGTGGTTTTACAGACAAGTCCATTCAAGAGCATAATTGCAGACACTGTGCTTTGTTGTTGTTGAAATCATGGCATTTACTAAGGTGAACAAGAGTGGATGTTAGGATGCCCTTTTCCCCTGGAGTTTTTAGTGGTGGATTCAGTGTACAAGTGTAGAAATTGCATTGTAATGTAAAGACTGTGAGGGCGTAGGATGGCTGATCTGCAATAGTTTAAAGTTCCTATGCTCTGTGCTAGGATTTGTTTGGGTTTTTTTTTTTGGGGGGGGGGGGGGGGGGGTCTGATAACTTCAAAGCATACTTTTGATAATGTTATGTTGTTTTTCTTTGTGTTTTGATAGCGTTACATTTTTTGTGTGTTTTTTTTGTTTTTTGGGAAAAGATAGTCTGGGAAAAATAGATCAATGAACAGGGGTTTATATTCATCAACATGACCTAGTCTTGTGTGCCTTAAGAAATTGAAATAGAAATGTCAACTCCACCTAGAATGGAAGGATCAACTTGTCTTATTCGCCTGTCCAGAATTGATTAGAATTCTGTCTGTGGACTTCAGTGATTGCTGTGAGGTATTGTCATGAATTGTGTTGTGGACGTAGGTTTGATGTGTTTATTGCGGCTAGTTGAAAAATTGGATAGAATTTATTATGTCGTCATGTTCGATGGTCAGGATTTTTTTTGTTTGGTTTTTTTTGGAAGGGGTGGGGGTGGGGGGGGGATGGGGAGAGATAGGCAAGCGAGTGATCACTTTAGATATTCTTGGAAAGAGTACAGCATTATACAACAACAAAAAAACCCAGATAATAGTGTTACTGGTTGAGAAGTAACAGATAACAGTGTTAATGGTTAAGACCAGCTTTATACCAAACTAACACACAGTCAATAGTGTGAACCATTGAGACCAGCTTTATACAGAACTAACACACAGTCAATAGTGTGAACCATTGAGACCAGCTTTATACAGAACTAACAGATAATAGTGACGATGATTGAGACCAGCCATTAATTAAGGAGTGTGAACACCTGCCTTGCCATGCAGTCGTCAAGAAAAGATCTGGTCAGTGTTTCATCACACTTCTAGTTTGGTTTGCTGTCGAACAAAGTCTCGTTCTGACTGCATGGCAGCAAAGTGGATTCAGAAGCTGTAGGGTTCAGGAAAGTTTTGAGGGGGGTTTTTTTTGTTTTTTTTTTCATTTTTGGTTTTATTTTGCATTTCTTTTTTTTTCTATGTTTAGATATAAAAAAAACAACACCCTCAAAAATTTTTTGCATTCATGTCATTAACCAGGGAGGAAAATGTCTGTTTAATTAGTGTGCCTACATACTGTATCTCCCAATTCAAGTGCATTTAGTCGAGTAAATGGAACAGACAGGCATAGCACAAAAAAAAAAAAAAAGCGTTGATTTAACTGCTGTCACGTCGCCTTGGACAAACACTTGAAAAGCGTGTATTACGTGTGGAAGTGAGAAAGGCCCACACATAGAGGAGAAGAAGGAATGGAATCCTGCATTCTCAGCAGACTCCAGAGAGAGAAGAAAACATGGGAAAAAGAACTTAGACCAGTGTTTTCATGCTGTTGAAATGACCCAGGTTTGTTTGATGGTTTTTTTTTTGTTTGTTTGTTTTTTTTAAAGAGCATGTGGATGCTTCTGCAGAAACTAGACCAACAAACTTTGGACTGTGGAAAAAGTGACGGTGTTTGGAATTAGAAATAAAAGTGGTTGACAGTGAACGACGCTTTGTGTTTGTGGTATGAAAGAAACAGCAGAGTGAGGAGTGTGTGGTTTGTTGTTGTGGTGGTTATG
This sequence comes from Stramonita haemastoma, assembly GCA_030674155.1. Classification (NCBI taxonomy): domain Eukaryota; kingdom Metazoa; phylum Mollusca; class Gastropoda; order Neogastropoda; family Muricidae; genus Stramonita; species Stramonita haemastoma. The sequence goes on along the minus strand of CM060346.1, from coordinate 35,386,615 downwards.
TTTGTGGTATGAAAGAAACAGCAGAGTGAGAAGTGTGTGGTTTGTTGTTGTGGTGGTTATGTTTGTGGTATGAAAGAAACAGCAGAGGTGACGAGTGTAGTTGTTGTTTTCCCCTTCTTCAGCTGGAGCTTCAAGGTTCACCAGTGGTGAGATTTTGTGTATGTGTCTGGTTCCTCCTCCCCCCGCCACCCCCAACCATTTAGGTAGCCACATTCCGACCTGAGGGATGGTGCCTAAACATGACACCTGTGTGCATGCTGGGTTTTTTTTTCTGTCGTTCGTTCCCTACTCGCACACAATGGCCTGTTATTCTCAAAGGTGGAACAGGTTTTTAACGTGTGCGTAAGATGTTCTCCATGTGTACACACACAGGGCCTCCTCGGTTTATAGTCTCATTCAAATTAGGAAGAAAGGGCGAGGCTGGGAATTGAACCCAGAACCTCACAGTTTAACTTGCTGGCAGGCGAACATCTTAATTAACAATCCTGCCATCACCACCACCTCCACCCCCTTAATAGTGTGTAATGAATGCTACTGTGGAGTGGTTAAAGACCGTTTGGCTTAAGCCCTGTGGGTCTATGAAGTCCTGGGTTCAAATCTCTGATCTGCAGCAATGGCTGGTGAATTAAAGGTGGGGATTTTTATGATCTCCCAGGTCATCTTAAAAGTGCAGACCTGCTAGTGCCTTAATTTTTTCGTTTGTGTTTACACACACACACACACACACACACACACACACACACACACACACACACACATATATATATATATATATATATATATATATATATATTATATATATATATATATATATATATACCTGCAGAAGATCCAAATAATTATGTATGATAAAGATGGTGTAAACTAATTGAAGTCCGCTTATGGTGGGTTACAGAAACATGAATACACCCAGCATGCATCCTGTGGAAAAAGAAAATGAGCTGCTCTGAAGTGGGAATGTGTGGGCTGAGGCCTGCGTGCAGACCTCCTGCAGAGTGACAAGCACAGGAGAAGACCTGACACTACCACCCCACCCAATAAGGGAACACAGAGCAGAGAGAATTGTATTTGTGCGTGCGTGTGCGTGTGTGTGTGTGTGTGTGTGTGTGCACATTTTTTATTTTATATATATTTTTTTCTTTTATATCGAGGATAATGGAATAAGCACTTATGTGCTTTTTTTACATCCAGTCCCTGTGTGTATGCAGCCGCCGTTGTAGTCTAGTGGTTAGGGCGTTGGACTCGTAATCTAAAGGTTACGGGTTGATCCCAGCTTTCGGCTATGGCTTTGTGCCCTTGGAAAAAGCACTTTACGGCTATTTTCTCACCCCACCCAGGTGTAAAAGGGGTACCAACCTTGTGTTGGGGGTTAAACCTGCGATAGACTGGCGTGTGTGTAAGTTTCTCAACATGGTGATCCAGCTACATGAAGACCAGCGTGGCCAGGTCAGAAACAGCAACGACCTCTCAGAGCCTTTCCCAATCACAAACGGGGTGAAGCAGGGCTGCGTTCTTGCACCAACCCTCTTCACTATCTTCTTCAGCATGATGCTTCAGCGGGCCACAGAAGATCTTGATGACGAAGACGGAGTTTTCATACGCTACCGCACAGATGGCAGCCTATTCAACCTGCGGCGTTTTCAGGCCCACACCAAAACCCTGGAGCAACAAATTCGAGAGCTACTTTTTGCTGATGATGCTGCCCTTGTAGCCCACACAGAAACCGCCCTGCAGCATGTAACATCCTGTTTTGCAGAGGCAGCCCAGCTCTTCGGACTCGAAGTCAGTCTGAAGAAGACAGAGGTTCTCTACCAGCCCGCACCTCAGGTAGCGTACCACCCACCTCACATTACAATTGGTGAGACAGAACTGAAGACAGTCCAGCAGTTTACCTACCTGGGATGCACAATCTCCTCTGACGCAAAGATTGATAAAGATGTAGACAACAGACTGGCAAAGGCAAACAGTGCTTTTGGCAGACTCTACCACCGTGTCTGGAAAAACAAACACCTGAAGAAAGACACCAAGATCAGTGTCTACAGAGCCGTGGTACTGACCACCCTCCTGTACGGCTCTGAGTCATGGGTCACATACAGACACCACCTGCGAATTCTGGAACGCTTCCATCAACGCTGTCTCCGCTCCATCCTCGACATCCACTGGAGCGATTTTACCACGAATGCTGAGGTGCTGCAGCAAGCAGGGATTACCAGCATTGAGGCCATGTTGCTGAAAACGCAGCTACGCTGGGCAGGGCATGTCTCTAGAATGGAGGACCATCGCCTACCGAAGATGGTTCTCTACGGTGAACTTTCCACCGGACACCGCTACAGAGGCGCACCAAAGAAGAGATTTAAAGACTCTGAAGAAATCTCTGTCAGCCTGCCTCATAGACCATAACCAGTGGTCAGTCCTTGCTGCTGACCGGCAGGCCTGGCGACACACTGTGCATCAGTCGGTCTCCTCCTTTGAGGACAATCGCAGAGCGGCCCTTGAGGAGAGGCGAATGAGGAGGAAGAACCGCGTCCCCTCTACATCAACCCCAGAATCGTCTTTCCCCTGCAGCCGCTGCGGCCGGGTTTGTTTGTCACGCATTGGACTGAACAGCCACCAGCGAGCCTGCACCAGACGTGGACAGTGCCCTTAATCTTCGTTTGCGAAGCCAAGCCATGATGATGAGACTGGCGTCCTATCCAGGGGGAGTCTATGACTCTCAGTCGCTTAACGCCACAGAAACCGGGATAAGCACCGCCCTGATGAGCCTTAGGCTCGGACAGACTTTAACTTTAACTACCTGTGTGTATGCAGTTTTGTAAATCTTGTCAGCTGTTCCCACCAGCGCACAATGGCCTACTCTTATGAAAAGAGTAAGTGGTGTGTGTGTGTGTGTGTGTGTGTGTGTGTGTGTGTGTGTGTGTGTGTGTGTGTGTGTGTGTGTGTATGTGTGTGTGTGTGTGTGTGTGTGTGTGTGTGTGTGTGTGTGTGTGTGTGTGTGTGTGTGTGTGTGTGTGATGGTCTGAGGTACAGGAGGGTTGACAATGGGTCCAAAACCTGTCAGTTGTTGATGTGAGTCAAGTGCCAGCCACTAAAAACTTGTTTTTCAACTTCACTACTTAACTGCAGATTCACAAACGATCCTTTTCCCGTAGTGCGGTGCCCGTCCTGGGTTGACCCTTATGGTTGACCAGGGCACTGCTACAAGGAAGAACAGTAGAATTGGTTTTATTCCCTGTTTTTGATATGTATAATTTATAGTCGCATTATTTGCAGTCGCATGTTCATGAATGCACACCAATATTGAAAATGATCGTTCAAATACCCTCATTCATGTAATGGCAAGATGAAAAGTTTGCGTGTATGGCTGTTTTCACGTTCCTCAACATATAGGCAGGCAGCTATACTCTGGCTTCAGAAGACTTTTTTCCCGCTTTAGAACAGTGTCTATCAGAAAACAATAGCAGATGTGGTCATGTTGAAAAATACCCACAGTATGTTAATGGAAATTGGTGAGTTAAATTTTTAAAAAATTAATTTTTTTCAAACTTTCAAATTCTTTTATCTTGGGGACAATGATTAAACATTCATGTGGGTTTTTTTTTTGTTTTTTTAAACAATTTTTTTTACATCCAGCCCCAGTGTGCATTCGGGTTGGTAAACTTTCTCATCTAATCCCACCAACATTCAATGGCCTACTCTTCTGATATATATATATATATATATATATATATATATATATATATATATATATATATATATATATATATATATATATATATGAGTCGCATTATTTGCAGTCGCATGTTCATGAATGCACACCAATATTGAAAATGATCGTTCAAATACACTCATTCATATATATATATATACATATATATACATATATATATACATACATACATACATACATATATATATATATATGTATATATATATATATATATATATATATATATATATTAAAAATCATATATTCACATAATTATCTCTATTCTGGAGACCTTTTTCTTCACAGAGCAGCAATCGTCAGACAAAAGCGGTGGCAGAGTAGAGTAATGTCACTGGCAGGAAACAGCTAGCTGGCTCTACTCGGAGATGAGGGCTGCATTGCACTCCAGCCACTTCAGGAGCTTCTTCTCACTGGCCTTTCTGCGCTTCTCCACCAGCACGTTGAAGGTGTACATGAAGGGGTTGATGGCGGCGTTCAGAGGCAGCACGAAGATGGCCAGCGCCACGTTCACCTCGCCAGGAATGGGGATGCCCGCCAGAGCCAGGATGCCGCACAGCCCGATGGGAAACCAGCACAGGAAGTCGGTCAGCGCCACCGTGATCAGTCGCCGCGCTATGGTGATGTCGCGCGTGATCTTGGAGGTGTTGGTCTTCAGGGCGTTCTTCTGGATGGACCAGTAGACGAAGGCTTGGCCGGTCGAGATGAAGAGGAAGAGGAGGAAGTTGAGGATGATCAGCACGCTGAAAGAGTACACCCTGCCTTTGAACTCCTGCCGAGTCACCGGCAGCGGAATGCAGATGCCTGTCTGGCTGTAGAACTCCCAGTGCGCCGTGAGGGGCAGCAGAGGCAGCAGGGCCAGAGAGCAGCCCACCAGCCAGATGAGCAGACAGGCCAGCGTGGCGGAGGGTTTCTGGAAGCGCAGGGTGCTGAAGGGGAAGCGCAGGACCACGAAGCGGTCCAGCGTGATGAGCCAGATGATGAGGGCCGACACCTCGCTGGACAGCAGGGACAGGAACCCCGCCACCTTGCAGGCCGCGCTGCTCTTCCAGGCGTCGTCGTAATGCAGGTAGCTGCCCCGGAATCGCTGGTCAGCCACCCCGATGATGGCGATGTAGACCCCCATCAGAAAGTCCGCTGTGGACAGGTTGGTGACAAACACGCTGTACCCGCTTTTGCTGGAAGTCATTTTCCGGGCACACAAACGGACCAGGAAACACACCACATTGCCCGTCATGGACAGACAGCTAATCAGCCAAAGAAATCCTCGGTACAGTTCTGAGTGGAGTAGGTCTTTACAGGACGAAATTTCGTCTGTAGGGGCATAACAGAAGGCGTCATCAAAGTGATATGGAAGAATGTTACTGCAACAAAGCTTGTAGTTTTGTGAAGTGATCACACGTAAATGGAAAATGTCTTTGAAAATAGTGGCTGGAAATGTACGAATGGGGCTCCCTTCTAAATACAGTTCTTTTAACTGGGGGGTGGACTGAAATCCATCGGCACTAATGGTGTGGACTGCAGTGAACGTTAGATTCAGTATCTGCAAGCCAGAAAATTGTGCCAACACTGTAGGATCAAGCACTGTGAGGGGTGTGTAGGACAGGTCAATCATGGACAGTTTCGTCTGCCGATCCTCAGGAGAGGAGGAGCTGCACAGGGCAGTGACAGGGTTGTGGGATAAATACAGGTGCTGTAAACTCTCCAAACCCAGAAAAGAGCTGACGTTCACTTGCTGAATTCTGTTTCCGCTTAGGTCCAGATATCTCAGATTGAGTAAGGTGACTTCCGGCACACCAGTCAAGAAACTATTGGCCAGAATCAGGTGAATGAGATAGATGTTCTTCTTGATGTCCGAGATGGTGAGCTTGGAACCTTTGGCATCCAAATAGCGAATCTGAGACACTGTAGCCAGAGAGACCGGATGGGAACAGCGAAAACTGAGACCTTGACAGACGCAGCCTGCAGGACAGGAGACGTGGCAGGCCAGCTCATCGTCCTGCATGGGGCAGTGCGGCCAGCCGTCACACAGATGGTCACTGTGCACGCAGGTCATGGAGGCTCTGCACTTGAAGAGTCCTGCACACCTGGCCTCCTCACAGCCTTCCTCGTCGTGGTTCTCAAGGCAGTCATACAGCCCGTTACACAGCGTGTAGACAGGCAGACAGTCGTTAAAGACCCCAGGGCAGCGATAGTGGGTGTCAGGGCAGGAGTCACTGGAATTCATGCGGGTGACAATGAAGAACCTGGACCCGTCAAAACGGATGAGAACAGGAGAGGGAAAATAGAATTCCGGGGTAGGGTAAACTTTAAACTCCTCGCAGGTTGTCTCATCCGATTGGTCGTGGCATTGAGAGATGAAATCGCATACCACGTCGTAGGGGATACACTGACCGCTAGCGCAGGTGAACTCTTTGACACAGGCAGGGTGTTTGCAAAACAGTTCGTCACTGCTGTCCTGACAGTCCGTGATGAAGTCACACAGGAGGGTGTAGGACAGCGTGGTGACGTCACCGTCACAGGTGAAGGTGGGCACAGGAGCAGGCAGAGCCTGAGCCCCTGCAGCCTGCTCTGTGCTGGACTGCAGGCTGGGGAACGTGCAGGTCAGGCGCTGATCATACCCACAGGGGTTGTGCTGATAGGACCCGCAGGGCAGGAAGGCGCGTGTCCGGTGACCGTCAGTGCAGGTGGTCAGGGAGCGAGTGTCCATGTCCGGCCTGGGCCCTGCTGTGGTCAGGGAGATTCTCAGCGACTGGTTCTGCTGTCCCTGATCCTTCGATATCCTCACCTCGCATATCACCCCGTCAGAAAGAAAGCTGGGTTTGAGTTGACAGGTGAAACTGAACGTACCGTAGATGTCACTACGAAAGCAGACCTTCTCGTTGAGGGAATACAGAATAGCTCTGTAAAGGGTATGGTGGAAGACGGACCCGTCTTGACCTGTCATGGAGTACCTGTACATGTTGGGGACAGCCAGATCCCGCGTGTAGACGCCGATCCACATGGGGGCCAGTCTGAAGCGATGAACCGTGGTGGTCCTCTTCAGCTCCTGACACCAGTCCTCCACGCACTTGGGGATGGCCAGCCTCCCGCCCAGAGACTTGCAGTACTCGTTGCCCCTTTGGTTCACTTCCCGGGCCTCGCTCTCAAAGCCCCGGAGACTTTCCACGAACTTGTAGCAGCGGTTGCACAAGGCCACCAGCCCCTGGCAGTCGGCACTGCTGAAGGCACAGTGCTCCGTTTCGTCCCGGCCGTCCTCACACTCCACTTGCAGGTTGCAGGCCAGGTGCAGGTGGAAGGAGGGGTAGTTGTCCACAGAGCAGTTCCACAGCCCTGAAAGCCAGCTTGCGCGGGCTGCTGGCTGCAGGGAAGAAGGAGAAAAACAAGCGGAAGCAAAGCTCGCGCTTGCAGACCCTTCGGCTGTAACGGACAGTGAATATGGAAGCGGGGAAGAGATGGGCGAAGTCGCTGTTGCCGTAACCTCTCGACCACGGCGTCGATTTCTGTCCGTCTGCCGAGTACGCGATGACTCGGACAGAGGCGATGAACTTGGAGTTTTCTTCAAAAGTGATCATGACGACGTGAGCGGGTGGCACGGTGAAGTTTCTCTGGAAAAAGGGGGGGTCGCGCCGTGTGAAGTTGGGTTTGGGGGAGATGATGCCTGATGTGGGGGATGTCATGGTGAGAAACAGGTATTCTTCCTCTTCGGGGGGAACTGAAGACAACAACAAAAAAGAAAAAAAGAAGAGAGTTGGGGACAGTTTCTTAGTTTTTATCTCACAGTCTTACAAGAAAGGTGTGTGTGTGTGTGTGTGTTGTGTGTTGTGTGTGTGTGTGTGTGTGTGTGTGTGTGTGTGTGTGTGTGTGTGTGTGTGTGTGTGTGTGTGTGTGTGTGTGTGCGTGCGTGTGTGTGTGTGTTTGTGTGTGTATGTGTGTGTGTGTGTGTGTGTGTGTGTGTGTACGTGACTTATTCATTTGTTTATTTATTTCCTCAGGTGCAGACCTGCCTGCGCCTTGATTCCCTTCGTGTAGCCTATGTATACACACATGCAAAAGATTCCGTAATTCATGTCAACATTCGGTGGGTTACGGAAACACGAAATTACCCAGCATACATCCCGAAGTCAGAATGCGGCTACCTCCATGGTGAGCAAGTACGGTTACACACAGGCCAAAACCTGACCGTTGGAGCTGATGACAAGGACTGAGAGATAAAAAAAAAGTTGAACCGACCCTTCTATGTTGAGGAGGAGGAAGAAGCACTCGTGTGCTTTTTTTTCCTTCCAGTCTCCGTAAAAGGCATGTCATGTAGTATTGTCCACTTTGTCATCCGTTCACACTGGCATAAAATGGCCTACTGTTCTCAAAAGGCAAAACAGGTTTCTTTTTACTCACGCCTGTGTTGTTTAAATAAATTCCTGGTCGCTAACTGCGCGACCTTGGTCGAAAAAATAACTTGGAACTTCTTGGGGGGGGGGGGGGGGGGGGGTTTAAACCGCTTAACACATCATTTTAATTAAAAACATATGAAAAAGCAACCCCCCAAAAAGCGGCCATAAAAAAGACTTGACATCATGAACGACTCGACTCAGTCGAGACTCAGAACGTAACAGAAGCATTCTGTAACTTTCCAGGTGAACCTTTCTGGTTGTTGGAGCCCAGTCTGCACACTCACTCAGGCAATAGGAATTAACGTTTGTCAGATTTGGAGTCGTTTGTCTTGCGATCTGAAATCTGTATAATTATTTACTGTATACTTGTGGGGACGGGAGAGCTCAAGTGGTCAGAGCACTCTCTTTCCCCAAGCAAAGGTTAAGCAGCATCGAGCGTGGTTACCAAGTGGATGGGTACGTGACCGTTTGCGCGCCTTGGCTACAGTACAGTTCCCCCCCCCCCCCCAGTTCACCCAGCTGTTAATGGGTACCTGCCCTCTTTAGGGTCAGGGAAGGTAGAGCAGCGAGGGAGAGGAGATGGGCGTCGCCCTCAATATGCTGGCCCCTGGAGAAGCAGAGGTCTCTGATGCCTCGCTCCCCTACCACCGCGTGGGTTATGGGACACCTTGACCTTTTTTACCTTTATACTGGTAGCCCAGCTGGTAAAAGAAGAGGTCGAGTTTTTAATTTTGTTTATGTACAGGAAGCTCTCCGAACCGGGGAAGAGAGTTCTGGAGTGCTTATATCCGTTGAGCCTGTCTTCTTGTATTGTATTGTATTGTGTTGTGTTGTGTTGTGTTGTGTTGTGTTGTGTTGTATTGTGTTGTATTGTACTGATATTGTATTGTATTTTATTGTACTGTAATGGACTGCATTGCATGGTACACCACATTAAATCGCGGAAGAGTTTTCTGCGTGAAATTCGGGCAGCTCTCCTAGGGAAGAGCGTGTCGCCACAAGAGCAGCGCCACCCATTACTTTTTTTCTTTTCCTGTCTGCAAATGTATTTGTTTACCTATCAGAGTGGCTATTGTTTCCAACGGAATTCCGCCAGGAACAACTCTCTTGTAATCATGACCTCACAGAAAACACCACTGCACTATCATGATGAACACCAAAGGAGAGAAAGAGGGAAGAAGGTGCACCGCCAAGGGCCAGCGCCACAGAAATTGATTCCTGGCGAGTACTCCTTCCTTCTTCCTCCTTCTCCTCTGCAGTTTGTGGCTTCAGTAGCCTACTCCTTCTTCTTCTGCTCGTTATCATCGTCGTCGACATTCGTTGTCGTCGTTGCTGTTGTCGTCGTCGTCAGCATCTTACTTCGTCATCATCGCCATCATCATCATCATCATCATCATCACCACCACCATCTTCGTTGTCGTTGTCATCATCATCATCATCATCATCATCATCATCATCATCATCATCATCATCATCATCATCATCAATCATCTTCGTTGTCGTCATCATCGCCATCACCTTCGTTGTCGTCGTCGTCATCATCGTCGTCGTCGTCGTCGTCATCATCATCATTATCATCATCATCGTCATCATCATCTCCTCCTCCTCCTCCTCCTCTTCCTCCTGCTCCTTCTTCTTCTTCTTCTTCTCCTCCCCCTCCTCCTCCTCCTCCTCCTCCTCCTCTTCCTGCTCCTCCTCCTCCTCCTCCTCCTCCTCCTCCTCCTCCTTCTTCTTCTTCTTCTTCTTCTTCTTCTTCTTCTTCTTCTTCTTCTTCTTCTTCTTCTTCTCCTCCTCCTCCTTCTCCTCCTTCTTCTTCTTCTTCTTCTTGACTTTCCTCTTTTCACAGACCCACAGGACTGAAATCTTAACCTTTCAGCCACAGCGCCCGTCAGTTGTTAGGTACTGGATGCAGACAACCTCTCTGATGCCACATGCAGACAACACATGCAGACAACACATGCAGACAACACATGCAGACAGCCTCTTTGATGCCATATGCAGACAACACATGCAGACAACCTCTTTGATGCCACATGCAGACAACACATGCAGACAGCCTCTTTGATGCCATATGCAGACAACACATGCAGACAACCTCTTTGATGCCACATGCAGACAACACATGCAGACAGCCTCTCTGATGCCACATGCAGACAACACATGCAGACAACACATGCAGACAGCCTCTCTGATGCCACATGCAGACAACACATGCAGACAACACATGCAGACAACACATGCAGACAACCTCTCTGATGCCACATGCAGACAACACATGCAGACAACACATGCAGACAGCCTCTCTGATGCCACATGCAGACAACACATGCAGACAACACATGCAGACAACACATGCAGACAACACATGCAGACAGCCTCTTTGATGCCGCATGCAGACAACACATGCAGACAACACATGCAGACAACACATGCAGACAACACATGCAGACAACACATGCAGACAGCCTCTTTGATGCCACATGCAGACAACACATGCAGACAGCCTCTTTGATGCCACATGCAGACAACACATGCAGACAGCCTCTTTGATGCCACATGCAGACAACACATGCAGACAACACATGCAGACAGCCTCTCTGATGCCACATGCATTCTGGCGATGGACACTCTGACAGGTCTTGAGAGCCTTGAAAGCAGGCGAGACACCAAAGTCATGACACAAGCTGCTCAATTCAAGAGGCTGAAGAACCAGGACAATGTCAGAACTCACAAAGTGCAGGCTGTAACACAGCAGCTTTGTGCACGGTGCGCGAAGATTACAGAGGCTGGATCCAGAACTGATGCAACAAGGGAAGAAAGAAATACCAAACCACTCCACAGTACCAGCATGGAAGAGAGAGAACAGTTCCCAGAAATGAGAGACACAGTTATTGGCATCTTACCGAAAGGAACACAGTCAGTGCATTTGAGAAAAGTACTTACACTAGAAGTACATGGAACAGACTTATCCATGAGACCCCTGGACACACGCATTCCCAGAGAGATCAGCAGAAGACGCTATCAGAAAGGGAGGCAGCGGAATCTTCATTATATCAAAAGATGGCACAGAAATCCGCCAATCAGTACCAACTGGGAAGTTCTCAACAAACTTCAGGGCTGAAGCAGATGCACTGTTGACAGCAGACAACATACTCTGCACCAACAGAGAGGCAGTTCATCCCAGAGCTGTCATCTTCTCAGATGCGCTGTCTGTGCTTCAGACCATTGGGAAACTCACAGAGCAAGGGTCTTAACTCCCTTGCCTCCGCCCTTGTTGCCCTGCAGCAGTCCACTGAGCACACAGTCATCCAGTGGATTCCTTCACATGTAATGCCTCAAGAGGAGCAGGAAGTGACGTATGAAGAGTTAAGGACAGTAGTGAAGGAAAAGCAAAAAAAAGAGATGGCTTCAGCAGCCCCCTGATTTCAACAGTAAGGATGACTACTGCCTCCTGCCCAGAGAAGACCAAGTGATCATTGTGAGGCCGAGGACTGAACACTGCAGACTCAGACATCACATGTTCACCAAGTTCCACATTGGAGATTCTGAGGCGTGCCCCTGTGACACTTCTCCCATGACAGTGGAACACTTCCTCCAGACCTGTCCAACACACCCAAACCTGAGTGAAGGCCGATATCTGGCCTACTGACCTGCCGAGGAGGGACAAGCTTTCCGAACCCTGGAGGACCTTCAGCACAGAGCATCAGTCTGGCCTCCGGCATTGCTGTCTGAGTGTTGGCTGACCAAGGAAAAGAAGAATACCAGACACACACAACCAGCCTTAAACCATATGCAAGAAGCATTTTATTCATTTATTCATTCATTCTTCTACTCACTCACCCCCCGTGGAGATGCCGGGGTTGTCAGTATAAATAGCATCTCCACCTTCTGGAAATTCTGTGCTGGGAATTCCCCCTTTTCTATCCCTCTCTTTGTTTCTGCCTTGTTCATTTTCTTCTTGCCACTTCCTTTTTGTCTATTTTTCGGATTCATGGTCCATTCTCCAGCCTTTTCCCAGAACGATCTATAAAATAGCAATTCTCTCCCACGCCGAAGTCGGATGCGCTGGGTCTAACTTCCCAGGTGCATAACGGCAGCACATTGCGTTTTTGTTCATGTGACAGACAACATTAGTTCTGTCTGAGCTTTCGCCGACGAAGAGGAATTTATTCTAAAAGCAACAGTCACTCATTCATCCATCCATCCATCCATCCATCCATCCATCCATCCATCCATCCATCCTTCCATTCATTCACTTCTTCATTCATTCATTCATTTATTCACTCATTCATTCATTTATTCATTCCTTTATTTATTAATTTACTCATTCATTCATTCATTCATTCCCTCATCCGTTTGCTGCTTTCGTTGAGTCATTCATTCCTAAATAATAATATAAAAAAAACTGTAATGAAATAAAGCAGAAATGATTATTTTTAAGATGAGTTTGAGTTACTCCATATCAAACCATTCTGGCGGAAACGTAAAAAAAAAAACAACAACAAAAAACAAACACCCAAAATCTTTTTTGGGGGGGCTGCGCACACGTTAAAACCCGTTCTGCTTTTGGAAAGAGTAGGCCATTGTGTGCCGGGAACGAAAGACAAAATTTACAAAAGTGCATACACAC
>CM060346.1:35346370-35371370 GCA_030674155.1 Stramonita haemastoma | reverse complement strand
CACACACACGCATGTATGTGTGCGCACACACGCGTGTGTGAGAGGTAGAATAAAGGTGTTGCTGTGTGTGCGTGAGTAATCACGCGCGCGTGTGAGTGTATGTGTGCGCGTGCGTGCACGCGCACGGGGATATAATTATATACATATACATATATAAGATTCCACCATTTGCGCACCAGTGCTTAGACAATTTTTCAGAGAGAGAGAGAGAGAGAGAGAGAGAGAGAGAGAGAGAGAGAGAGAGAGAGAGAGAGAGAGAGAGAGAGAGAGAGAGAGGAGAGAGAGAGAGAGAGAGAGAACTCTGAACGGGTTCAATAACTATATTATGCATTGGCTTTAGGTCACAGTACACAGAATTTGGGGGAAGGAGGAGAACCAACAAGCATCCTGGTATGTGAAATATGATGGAACATGACAAATAAAAACAACAGTCTATTAATGTGAATCATGATCGCAATTACAGAGAGAGAGAGAGAGAGAGAGAGAGAGAGAGAGAGAGAGAGAGAGAGAGAGAGAGAGAGAGGAGAGAAGAGAGAGAGAGAGAGAGAGGAGAGAGAGAGAGAGAGAGAGAGAGATGGGCTTTGTATTATTGACTTCGAATACAAAAACAATAAAATCGCGACATTATCACTCAAATAAAAACAAACAAACAATAACAACAAAACACAACACAACAAAACAAAACAACAACAAACAAACCCCAACCAACCCAAACAAAACAAGCTTTACACTTCACGAAAATAAAACACCACCAAAACCAAAACCAAAACGAACAAAAGAAAACAAAATTTCAGTAAATCACAGCTGTCATGAGAAACGGAAGTAGGCTTCCTAATTTACCCCCCCCCCCCCTGCCCACTCCCCCACCCACCTCCTCTCAACTTCTCCCACAACGAACCTTTGACCTTTCTGATTTCCACTATTCTGCAGTTCATGTGAGCTACTTGCTATTTACCGAGATTTGAACCAAACGAACAAAACTACTGCTATCTAGTGTTAGTTAATCTACTATAATACGGAACGCACGCGCAGGGGAGGAAATAGATACAAAGACACATCCAGGATTGTATATATATTGATACCATTGTACGGGTACACATGGAAGTTTACGACCCTGAGAATGAGAGAGAGAGAGAGAGAGAGAGAGAGAGAGAGAGAGAGAGAGAGAGAGAGAGAGAGAGAGAGAGAGAGAGAGAGAGAGAGAGAGAGAGAGGGGGGGGGGGGGGAATAGGCGGGCGTAGGATAGGTTTCACTTGTCACAGATGTTCTGGTTCTGGTTTCTATGACTTTTGCCGAGTGTCAAATGAATGGCGAAGAGAAAGAGGAGTTAGATGTAGGGGTAAGAAACTTAAGAAGAAAATAGGGGATACCTTTTTAAAAAGTCTTTTTTTTATATAGTAATCTTTCTTTTTTCCAGAAGCAGTGTTGTTAGACTCATTAACGAGATGTAATTTAAAGGAGGCGCGCGCGCATACATACATACACACACACACACACACACACACACATATATATATATATATATATATATATTATATATATATATATATATATATATATTATATATATATATATGTGTCTGTGTGTCTGTGTGTCTGTGTGTCTGTGTGTCTGTGTGTCTGAGAGAGAGAGAGAGAGAGAGAGAGAGAGAGAGAGAGAGAGAGAGAGAGAGAGAGAGAGAGAGAGAGAGAGAGAGAGAGGAGAGAAGAGAGAGAGAGAGAGAGAGAGAAGAGAGAGAGAGAAGACAAGGCAAGGCAAGGCAAGGCAAGGCAAGGCAAGGCAAGGCAAGGCAAGGCAAAATTCTTTTATTCGAGGATAATAGATAAGCACTCGTGTGCTTTTTTACATCCAGTCCCCGCCCTTTTCAGGGATAACATTAAGATATAAAAAAAATAGCCACAACTACACAACAACAATTATAATGATCCAAATACCAAAAGTAAGGAACCATACCAAGTATCAAACCACAGGGAAGAAATAACACAGAGATACAATACTAAGGTAATGTTATAAAAAGTCACTCATTCAGAAACGAAAATAAGAAGTAAGAATCAATGATAATTTTGATCTGAATAAAGGAAAACAAACAAAAACAAAACAAACAAAAACAAAACAAAACAAAACAAGAAAAGGCGCAATAATTAAAGAGCAAACATGAGAATATGATGAGGTTAGATGACTGAAAACATCAATCCACCACCATCTATCATCAAAGTAAGTCCCAAAAACATAAGATTTTGATAAAAGGGGAGAAGCACAACAACAACAGGTAAGGAATAAGACAGAGATACAATATTAAGGTAATGTTATAAAAATGCTTTCATTCAGAAACAAAAATATGAAGTAAGAATCAATGATGATTTTGATTTGAAGAAGAAAAAAACCCAACAAATAAACAAAAAGAAAACAAAGCAACAAAACAAAAAACAAAACAAAAAAAAAACAAAAAAAAAAAAGGAAAAGAATAGAATAGAGGGCGCAATAATTAAAGAGCAACATAAGAATACGATGAGGTTAAATGACTGAAAACATCAATCCACCACCATCTATCATCAAAATACTCCCATAAAACATAAGTTTTGATAAAAGGGGAGAAAGAACAGCAACAACAACAAAAAACTCAACTCTCTCTCTCTCTCTCACACACACACACACACACACACACACACACACACACACACACACACACAACACACACACACACACACACACACACACACACACACAGAGGGAGGGAGAAAGAGAAGGGGGAGAAGGGGAGGGGATATAATTGGTTTATTATTTTTGGTGCATCAAGTGAATTAAAAGGTGATTTTTGAAGGTAGTCAATGATTGGTGCTCTTTAATTGAATCGGGAAGGGAGTTCCACAGCACAGGGCCTGAGTATAGTAAACTAGATTTAAACAAGTCTATTCTTGGGATTGGGACACTTGGCTTTTCAGTATTTCTGGAATGATTCATTGCGAACTTATCTCTTAAGGACGTGGGGACAGCTCCTGCCATTATCTTAAACATCAATATGTCTTTGTTATATTTTAGTCTTTGTTGTAGGGGGAGAATATTTAACTGAGTATAATCCACTTCAAGTAAGGTTGTTTTTTTCAGAAGGATAAGTTTGAGAGCACGTTTATACAGACTTAATAACTTTCTTTCTTTCTTTTCTTTTTCTTTTCTTTCTTTCTTTCATTCTTTCTCTCCTTTCTTTCCTTCCTTCCTTCCTCCTTTCCTTTTTTCTGTCTGTCGTTCTGTCCTCCCTTTCTTTTATTCTTTTCTTTCTTTCAATCTTTCTCTCTCTCCTTTCTTCCTTTCCTTTCTTTTCTTTCTTTTCAGTCTTTCTTTCTTTCTTTCCCCTCTTTTTTTTTCTCCCTTTTAATTTTTTTTCTGTCTGTCTGTCTGTCTGTCTGTCTTTCTTTCTTCCCTTTTTTTCCCCCTTTCTTTCTTTTAAAAAAAAAATTCTGTGTATCTTTCTTTCTTTCTTTCTTTCCTTGAAGTGCTAGTGTCCCTCCCTAGTCACCCACTCTGGGGTCGCACAGTAGATAGCCTGTGGCGGACCTGGATCAGGGAATCACTGTGAGACCATGAGTAGAGCTGGGGGAGAAAGGAGTCTGGGGGTAGCAGCTTAGTTGATCTATCTATCTATCTATCTATCTATCTATCTATCTATCTATCTATCTATCTATCTATCTATCTATCTATCTATCTATTCATTTATTCATTCATTTATTTATCTATTCATTTATTCATTTATTTATTTATCTATCTATTTATTTATTTATTCTTTGATATTGAGGATAATGGAATAAGCACACATGTGCTTTTGTTTTTTTAACATTCAGTCCCCGTGTGTATCCAGTTTTGTAAATCTTCTTATCTGTTTCCACCGGCACACAATGGCCTACTCTTACGAAAAGCGGAACAGGATTTAACGTGTGCGTAAGAAGGAACTTTTGGGGAGAGTGGAGTCAGCACTGTATGCATAATAATTATGTACTTGTTTCTCTATGAGAGCACTTTTAATTCGTATAGCCGACAAGTCATTTCTCTTTGTTTCCTGCACTCCTGCATGAACAGAACATGCACTGTGCATACCTACCTTCCTTTTCTCTGACTCCTCTCAGTGGACTGCATCTTTCACCAAGCCTGAACAGTGAACACTGAATGCCATCTGATGGACGCTATAGCCCAGGGACTACGCCCGTTCAACTTCAATCCCATGGGTCCATGAAGTCGTGGGCTCCAATCTCGGTGGCGTCTGGTGAACTAAGGGTGGGATTTTTACCCTCTTCCAGATCAACTTCAAGTCTGCAAGTGCAATCTCTATGCCGGGGACTAAACTTGTTATGTATCGCTTGCTATGTTCATGTCCCTAGTACTCAGACATTACCATAATCCTGATTTTCTGCCCGGTGACAGTATATAATTAGGCTATATCGTAGATTCCTTTCAGGCAAGCTCAAAGTAGTTTTCACAACAGAAATAAATTAAAGATTAAAAAAAAAGAACACATGAATAATAAAACACTTTCTTCATCTTCACTGTTATTTTGAGAATCGCCCATCTCAACAGAGTCACACATAAGTCAAGGCAATATATATCTATGTAGTTTTTTTTTCATCATCACAATGTCCTGAATCATACAAGATGGTTTTCAGCACTGTCAGGATCATCTAAAACCTCATTTGCCACTTCTTTAGCTGTGTGAAGTCATTGATGCGTTCAACGAGAAGGGTCAGCCATTTTGAACAAGTACAGTCCAAGCAGTTATGGAAAACAACAAAATATGAGCTAAAAAAACCCGATCGTTTTTGCCCCATTTCTACAGCTAGATGTTACCAAGCAGCAGGAGAGTGATCTCCACTAATTTCGGCGTTCTTTCCCTTTAACAGTAGTTGAGAAAGCTTGCTGGTTTTCGTCAATGCGTCACCCCGAAAATTTTCCGAGTTGTAGGCCTATAAAGTTTAGTCCCCGAAAATGTTTAAACAGTCAAGCTTTAATTCCCTTTGTGTAGATACACTTGCAGAAAATCAAACATTCACGTTAAAGAGCCCGTCACTCATGTCACCCTTGGGCCGTTACAGAAACACGAACATACGCAGCATACATCCCAGAAAATTGGGGTGGGTAAAAAAAACAACACCCCACCAAAAAACAACAATAGCAATAACAACAGTAAACCACCCAAAGAATCGCATACGCAAAATCTTACTGACCATTGGCACACCTCGGAGCACTAGAGGAACAGGGGAAGAATGAAACGTATTCATTGCATCATCAGTGGAACTGGGGGTGGGAGGGTGATGGGGGAAGCCACCCCCCTGTCCTTTGGCCCCCAGGTCTTCTGGGTCCACGTTGTCCTGTAACCTGAGGCTGCGGACAACAAAGATGGAGGCTCCAGCATATGTCTGATAAATGCTGACATCCAGGTTCTTCTTCATGCTGATTTTTACGATGAATTAAAACCATGATTCTTATGGAGGATTAACCTTGATTATTTGGTGAATTGTCCCCGATTCTTATGATGAACTATCCTTGATTCTTTACCGCCTTCACCTTTACCTGTCCCATAGTCCCGCAGACCGTGGGGGTACCGCTGAAGTTGATGCATCCAACTTCCTCCACTCCCCACGGTCCTCCGCCCTCCGTAGCAGATCGTTCCACCCAAGGCTTGTCCACTCTCTGATGTTGTCTTCCCATCGTTCCCTCTGTCTGCCTCTTCGTCTCCCTCCCCTTACTGTTCCCTGCAGGACAGTCTTGGCCAGTCCAGATGTTCGTATGGCATGCCTTACCATTTTAGTTTGCGTTTTTTCACTGAAGTTAAGAGTTCTTTGTATGGTCCATGACATTTTTTATTCTGGTTTTCGCTTCCTCTTTAGTGATGTGATCCCTGTATGAGATACCAAGGAGTTTGCGAAAGCATCACAAGTCCATTGCCTGCATCCTTCTTTCAATGTCTGCTGTTATGGTCTATGTCTCACATGCGTACAAAAATACGGACATGATCAGGGAACCCATCAGTCTGATCTTGAAGCTGATGGCTATGTTCTTATCATTCCAGAATACTTTAAGTTTGGTCATTGCAGCTATGGTCTGGGCTATTCTGGAGAGAATTTCAGGTTTTGATCCTTCATCTGATACTACAGCCCCCAGATACTTGAAGTTATGAATGGACTCAGTTTTCTTACCATCTATAATTACGACATTGCTGATGCCATTGACACTATTTTATGATCAGCTGGGTTTTCTCTGCACTGATCTGCATGCCATATGCTGAAGAGGCTTCATCAAGGTGATTTACCAGGCTGATTAACTCTTGCTCTTCTCCAGCTAGGCCGTCCATGTCATCGGTAAAACGTAAGTTTGTGATTAGTTAAAAAGTTAGTCTGTCCCAGCCTAAGACTCATCAGGCCGGTGCTTATCCCGGTTTCTGTGGCGTTAAGCGACTGAGAGTCATAGACTCCCCCCTGGATATGACGCCAGTCTATCGCAGGTTTAACCCCCAACACAAGGTTGGTACCCCTTTTACACCTGGGTGGGGTGAGAAAATAGCCATAAAGTGCCTTTTCCAAGGGCACAACGCCATAGCCGAAAGCTGGGATCAAACCCGCAACCTTTAGATTAGAGTCCAACGCCCTAACCACAAGACTACAGCGGCGGCTAAGTTTGGGATTGTCCTGCTCTAATGCTGACTGTTCCCTCATGATTATCAAGTGCATCAGCCATTGTTCTCTCTAAGGAGATGTTGAAGAGGGTGGGAGAGAGCAGACATCCTTGGTGTACTCCAATTGTGGTTCTGAACCAATCTTCTATGTTGTTGTTATAGTAGACTGCGCTGGCTGCCTTGTTATACAGGCATTCTATGCATCTGATCAGGTTGGCATTGATGTTATACAACCTCATGGTTGCCCACAGAGCTGCATGCCAGACTCTGCCAAACGCCTTCTTAAAGTCCACAAAGACGTGGTAAAGATCTTGTTGGTGTTGCAAGTATTTCTAACAGAGTATTCTAAGGTTGGAAATTTGTTCGGTTGTGCTCCGTCCTGCTCTGAAACCTTCATGCTCTTCTTTGATGATCTCCCCAGTCTCCTTAGTCTTCCAGATGAGACGATAAACTGAGATACCGTGTACAACACGCATTTAGTGCGCGTAAAAGAACCCACAGCAGCAAGATAGTTGTCCCTGGAGAACTCCTTAAGAAAACAAGCCACTCTGATAGGGAAACAAATGCACATACAGACAGGAAAAGACAAAAGAAAAAATGGGTGGCGCTGTTCTTGTGGCGACGCGCTCTCCTCCAGGGTGAGCAGCCCAAATTTCAAGCAGATTGCCTTGGCTTAATCAATACAAATTCAACATATTTCAGTCTTTAAAGATTATGTTGAGAATTATCTTTTACTTGAAACAATAAAGTGATCAGTTAAAAGTTATGAATAACTGTAATGTGTTTTTCTCCTTCTCCTTGATCTGAATGTAATTTTATTCAGAAAGTTATACACATTAATAATAAATAAACACACACACACACACACACACACACACACACACACACACACACACACACACACACACACACACATATAATATATATATATATATATATATATATATATATATATAATATATATATCCCCCTCCAATAAAAAAAAATATGAAGATGCCAAAATTCTTGCTAGCTTAATTTTAATATTTGCTTGGGAAATAATAAGTCCTGCCTGTTTCCAAAGGAGATTTCCCAGCAAGAGCTAAAGAAGGATGCAGACTAAACAACATTGAACCAAGTTTGTGTCTTGCACCAGCTTCAATATCTGACAGGAAAGTTTTGGTCCGGTAGTGCAGAAGACAAGGGGGGTGCTCAACAAAGTGGGAACTACAGCACAGCCTTCTTCTTCACAGGATGTGTCCAGGACGGATCCGAGGTCTAGAGGTAACACCCCTGCCTAGAAAACGAAAAGTCCGGGTTCCAAATGTGTAGTGGTTTGATCCCTGTTTGGGCCCGAAATATTTCTCCCATCCTCTGGACCGTGAAGGGTGGTCTTGATGCTAGTCTTTGAGATGAGACGATACACTGACGTCCCACGTGTAATACGCATCCGGTGCTCCTAAAAGAACCCACGGTAACACGAGAGTTATCCCTGGCAAAATTCCGTAGAAAAAAGCCACCCTGATAGAGAAACAAATACACACGCAGACAGAAAAACCCCCCACAAATAATGGGTGGCGCTGCTCTTGTGGTGACGCGCTCTCCCTGGGCAGAACAGCCCAAATTTTACACAGAGAAATCTGCTGTGACTGAAAGTGTTATACAATACAGAACAACACAATACAAAAAAAACCCACAACAATACAAGGCAACCTTCTAAGCTGTCCAGCATGCCATTGCGGAAATACGGCATAAGAAAGTTGTGACTCAAGGCTCTAGAGTCTTGTGCAACTGACAGTGTCAAAGGCTTATGTCAGATCCACGATGGTAGTTTCGAGACTGACATTCTGCTCTTGACACTTCTGCTGCCGTTGATGTGCAACGATGATCATGTCTACGGTGCCACGTGCTCATTCCCCTGTATGAGAAAAAGAAATTGTCATTGAACCTTTTCAAAACGTGCCATTATTGTTGTAAATAACCTTTCCTCTGGTCAAGACTGCTCTCTATAGTGTGCTGTAATCAGGGTCCACTTTCCAAAGATTTGCTGCACTTCCACTGTTACGTTTTGAGACATAAACTGCCTACAGCAGAATGGGTCTGGCTGTTTTGGTTCGTCCTTCTTAGGACTTTATCAGGACAAAACTTTCGATACGTGATTAAAATTGAAGACAAAGTTTAAAATCTTTCTCACGGCTATAAAGGCCTTTACTAAACCTGATGTGATCAAAATTGGACTGCTGTTCAACCATATTAAAATATGAACAAAAGTGTTCATAGACTTCAGTCCCCACTTTACAAATTTTGTGAAATCTATGAAAAATTTGGGTTTTTTTCCGGAGAGACTGATGATGAAGGCGATGACATTCTTCTTGCAGAGAAGAGAATATAATTTTGACAGTCAGACATGAGTTCGATGAATTATTTTACTAAAAGTCATCCTCAGTTCATTCTACAGAAACAAATTTGGGTACAGTTTAGCCAGAAAAAAAGAGTCGCTTAATTCGTGGGTAGGGACCGCCAAAAGCATGACCACAGATGACAATTTCTGAAGTCTACACCCAATGGTAAGGGACGACCTGATCTTCCTTTGCCCACATGCTGCTGGAAGCTGAAACAGTAGAACATCCGTACAAGTCTTTCGAGTTGTGAACGCCTATGGTCTTGCATTGCCGCTGACTACTTTCAATACAAAATCGGTCAATATTTCGTTGCTGTGGATTCCTATTAATGTGAGATTGAGATTGTTGATGTTGAGATTGTGATGTCACAGAAACTGACACAAGCACAGAAAAAAAAGAAAGAAATTGACACAAGCTGAGACCCTCATAGAGAAATGGAATACAAAAGTAATCAATATTTCATTGTTGTGGGTTCATATCTATCAGATGTTGAGATTGTAATCACGTCACAGAGACTAACAGCAGCTGAGACCTTCACGCCATCCAGAAGTTTCGCAGGGCTACAGAATGTTGGTTCAGCAGAGTGGTCTATCACATTCATGCTCACATGGTCACTGATAACAGACCTCAGTTTTCGACATCAGTTATGTGTTTACATGCTTTTGCTCAGATATCATAGGTGAGTCATTCAACACATAGCTGTTCATCCCTCAACTGCCATCAGCCAACGTAATAGAGAAATAGAAAGAGCAATTCAGACATCATAGCTGTAATGGAGAGATAGAAAGAGCAATTCAGACCATCATAGCTGTAATAGAGAATAGAAAGAGCAATTCAGACATCATAGCTGTAATGGAGAGATAGAAAGAGCAATTCAGACTATCATAGCTGTAATGAGAGATAGAAAGAGCAATTCAGACATCATAGCTGTAATGAGAGATAGAAAGAGCAATTCAGACATCATAGCTGTAATGGAGAGATAGAAAGAATAGCAACAAAAAAATTCAGACCATCATAGCTGTAATGGAGAGATAGAAAGAGCAATTCAGACCATCATAGCTGTAATGGAGAAATAGAAAGAGCAATTCAGACCATCATAGCTGTAATGGAGAATAGAAGAGCAATTCAGACATCATAGCTGTAATGGAGATTAGAAAGAGCAATTCAGACATCATAGCTGTAATGGAGAAATAGAAAGAGCAATTCAGACTATCATAGCTGTAATGGAGAGATAGAAAGAGCAATTCAGACCATCATAGCTGTAATAGAGAGATAGAAAGAGCAATTCAGACATCATAGCTGTAATAGAGAATAGAAAGAGCAATTCAGACTATCATAGCTGTAATGGAGAGATAGAAAGAGCAATTCAGACCATCATAGCTGTAATGGAGAATAGAAAGAGCAATTCAGACTATCATAGCTGTAATAGGAGAGATAGAAAGGGCAATTCAGACCATCATAGCTGTAATGGAGAGATAGAAAGAGCAATTCAGACTATCATAGCTGTAATGGAGAATAGAAAGAGCAATTCAGACCATCATAGCTGTAATGGAGAGATAGAAAGAGCAATTCAGACCATCATAGCTGTAATGGAGAGATAGAAAGGCAATTCAGACCATCATAGCTGTAATGAGAGATAGAAAGGCAATTCAGACCATCATAGCTGTAATGGAGAATAGAAAGAGCAATTCAGACCATCATAGCTGTAATGGAGAGATAGAAAGGCAATTCAGACCATCATAGCTGTAATGAGAGATAGAAAGAGCAATTCAGACTATCATAGCTGTAATAGGAGAGATAGAAAGAGCAATTCAGACTATCATAGCTGTAATGGAGAGATAGAAAGAGCAATTCAGACTATCATAGCTGTAATGAGAAATAGAAAGAGCAATTCAGACCATCATAGCTGTAATGAGAGAATAGAAAGAGCAATTCAGACCATCATAGCTGTAATGGAGAGATAGAAAGAGCAATTCAGACTATCATAGCTGTAATGAGAGATAGAAAGAGCAATTCAGACATCATAGCTGTAATGAGAGATAGAAAGAGCAATTCAGACCATCATAGTGTAATGGAGAGATAGAAAGAGCAATTCAGACATCATAGCTGTAATGAGAGATAGAAAGAGCAATTCAGACTATCATAGCTGTAATAGAGAAATAGAAAGAGCAATTCAGACCATCAAGTTGTAATGGAGAGATAGAAAGAGCAATTCAGACTATCATAGTGTAATGAGAGATAGAAAGAGCAATTCAGACCATCATAGTTGTACATAGAGAGAATGGAAGGTGTTGAGATCATCGGAGCTGTGATAAAACAAAGTAGGAGAATTCAGATCCATTATAGCTGTAATGAGAATAAGGAGGGAGCAATTTCGACCATAGAGCTGTAATGAGAGATAGAAGAAATGGAAGGGAAAAATGTAGACTATTACAGCTGTATGGGACAGGTGGAAGGGTTGGTTAAGGCCATGGCAGTTCTGATAAAAAAAATTAGGAATGATTTAAACCATCAGGACTGTATCAGAAATGTGGAAGGAGTAATTTAATTTAAACCATCAGACCCATATGGAAGAAATGAAAAGAGCAATTCAGACCATCAAAGCTCTGTATTACTATATATCATTATCTATCTATCTATCTATCTATCTATCTATCTATCTATCTATCTATCTATCTATCTATCTATTATCTATCTATCTATCCCTTAGTCTGGCGACCCTGGGGGCACCCCTAAAGACTTGACAATCAGCTCCCTCCACTCCTCTCTCTGTTCTGCCTTTCTCAGGGTTTTGTTGAGTTCTAGGTCTGTCCATTCTCTGATGTTGTCCTTCCATCTCTTCCTTTGTCTGCCTCTTTTTCCTCCTCCATGGACAGTGCCTTGCAGTATTGTTTTAGATAGTCCTTTTGATCTTGTGACATGCCCGTACCATTTCAGTTTGCGCTTCTTTACGATTGAAGATTTTCGTAGGAACCAATGGTTTGCTGAATTCTGTTATGCACGTCTTTGTTGCTTATGTGGTCTCTGTAGGAGATGCCAAGGAGCCCCCGGAAGCATCTCATCTCTACTGCCTGTACTCTTCTCTCCAAATCTGCAGTCAGGGTCCATGATTCAGAGGCATACAGGAATATGGACTGATGATGATATGATATGATGATGATGATGATGATGATGATGACAGACATTTCTTAAGCACCTTCCTTTCCCTTTCTAGGGGTAGCACAAAGCCCTTTAAATTATAGAAGAAAAAGCTGTGACAAGCTCTTGGCATAGCAACCTGAATTTTCTTTCAAAGATAAAAGAAACATCTGAAGTCGGGGTATGGTGACACCAGACCAGCAGAGAGGCCTGAAGGAGGAGGGAACTGTAGCCCAGAAACACGCAGCTCGCTGATCCCAGCTCATGCAGATTTATACCACCCAGACCACCATATATTTATATAATTCAATCAAAGCTATGGCCTGTGGTGTTATGACCAAAACTATCGATGTAGTTTCTGGCACAGATGTTTCTGCGTTGTACACCAGTGGCATACTTTTTACCTCTGTCCTGATGTGCAACAGAAGGCAGAGTTCTTGGTAACCTGGGTGATGACCAATCCAGTATGGAGATTCTGATAGCTGTCTTCATGATGTATCTTGGGAAAATCGAACCTGGCAGAGCCCATCCCTCTCCATGTCGGATTTTTGGGTTGAGTTTACTCCCCAGATGTGGCAGGTAGTACTAGGTTACATGGTTACCGGTAGCAGAGGAAGCCTCTGACCTGACCTTATGATCCTGGTCAGTTTAGATAGTAATGGTATTTCAGATAGCAATGATCTAAGAGAGCTGAATTTTTTTTCTCCAACCATATCATATATTCAAAGCTCAACATTACACCTGTTAGTGTCCATGATGTGTTCAATTCTCTAAAAGGTTTCAAAGAAACATGAACACGTGAACAAGATGGACTGGTTGGTATTATTCTAAAACTTGCTGCTCCTCTGATAGCAGGCATACTTATATTCATAGTCTGTGTATAACTAAAAACACCTTTTAAAAAATAATAAAGTAAGCCAAAGTAATTCCATTGTTCAAATCAGGAAAGACTGATAACCCTTCCAAATACAGACCAATATCCATTTTGTCAACAATTTCAAAGCCTTTATAAGAGCACATATATCTTGCTCACCTAAATGAGGAAAATCTCATACATCCCAAATAGTCGGATTTAGAGCCAACCATTTGCGTCATACAGCTTTAGTAAAACTTACTGAAAGATAGCTGTCCTATGTAAACAAAAACCAAATTACCCAAGTTCTCGTTGTCACTTTGCAAAGGCATTTGATGCCCTTGATCACGACCGCTTAAAGAAACTAGCAATTTATAACATATTTCTCAATGCATGAGAATTCATCTATTCCTTTCAGACAACAAAAATTGTATCTTAACAATTGCTTTTCTGATTACTTCTGAAATACTTAGTGTTCCTCGGGGGTATGTTCTTGGTCTTTTGCTATTCTCTCTGTATATAAAATATTTACATTTATAAAAACATCCTGTAAACTATTTGCAGATGACACTAGATCTACCATAACACTGCCGATAAGGATCCATACCACGTCTTTTGAGTTATGCAAGAAGACATAAATATTATTATTTTTTATATACCACTTTATGTCACAGCAAGATTTCTCTGCATGAAATTCGGGCTGCTCTCCCCAGGGAGAGTGTATTGCCACAACTGCAGTGCCTACCAATTATTTTTTTCCTGCCTGCAACTGTATTTGTTTCCCTATCAGAGTGGCTTTTTTCTACAGAATTTTGCCAGGGATAACCCCCTTGTTGCCATGGGTTCTTTTACGTATGCTAAATAATGATGTGTAACACTATCTCTCATCTGAAACACTAGTGCAAAGATCACCACTCATGGTCTAATGGATGGGGGAAATGTTTTGGGACCAAACGGGATTCAAACCACCGCACACTCTGACTCAGACTTTTCGCTTTCTAGGCAAGGCGAGTTACCTCCTAGACCACCGATCCACCTTTCACTAATGTAAAATGGACTCATTTTAATAACACAGTTTTTGGTTTAAAGAAAAGAGCAAAATGCATGTTTTTTTTACTTCTCGACAAAAACGTCAGAATCTTAGTAAAACCTTCACTCTATTATGATTAAGGATATGATAGAAGAGATTCAAGTCGTAAACTGTTAGGGTAACTATCTATAACAACTTTCCTGGGTCAAAACACCAAATGTCTGTCTAAACATTGCCTGAAATATTTCAACTGGGCAAAGTAAACGTTTTCTGTCATTGTACACTAGGAAAATATTTTTTCCATTCATGCAATTGTTCAGTCAAAAATAGATTATGCTTCCGCAGCTTTCATTAACACAACGCTGAATACTGAGATAATAACTGTCCATTAAACTCCAAACTACTTTTCAACAAATGAATTCTCATGAATATTTTTTTCATGTTATTGTCCCATCATAACTAAGAGACATATTTTCAGTGAAAAAAAAAAAAAATATTAAGACACTTGCACACAATTAATCTTCCTTTGCCAAGGGGAGACTTTGGCCTAAGATCTTACAGGAATGAGGGGGGTACACTAGTGTATAAGAAACAACCTTCTGCACACATTATTTCCTCTCAAATACAAGGATAGACGTTGTCAACTACGATGATGGACCATTGTAGCCCTCCCAGACCACTGATCTCAGTGATGTTGGCAATGCAGGATGTTGGTGGTCTGCCTCTTTTCCTTCTGCCCTCAACCTTACCCTGGAGAACTGTCATCATCAGATTTGTCTGTGTGTTTCTGTTTGCATGACCAGCATATCTCAGTCTGCACTTCACAATTTCAGCCAACATTTGTCTTGGCGCTGAGAATTCATGAAGAGTGTTTTCGTTTGTTCTTCTTTCTGACCATTTGACTCGGAGAGGTCACGCGCAGAACTCCATTTCAGCTGTGTCCAGACTTCTGACCAACACAGCAATACAGGCAAGATAGGTGCTTTGGCAGTTTGGGCTTTAAGATAGGTATGCCTCTGACTTTCCAATGTTGTTTACTTGAATCCCGTTTTGCTTGATGTCTTGTAAACAGGAGCCATTCCTTTCTTTTTCAGATCCTTAATACTTTAAATTTTAAACCTATTCCAGATCTGTTCCGTTGATTTTTATATTTTGAGTGTTGACTGTACCATAAATGTGCACCTCTCTCTCTATCTCTCTGTCTCTCTGTCTGTCTCTCTCTGTGTCTGTCTCTCTGTCTGTTCTGGTCTGTCTGTCTGTCTGTCTGTCTCTCTCTCTCGCCCTCTCTCTGTCTCTCTCTCTGTCTCTCTCTCTGTCTCTCTGTCTCTCTGTCTCTCTGTCTCTCTGTCTCTCTCTCTCTCTCTCTCTCTCTCTCTCTCTCTCTCTCTCCTCTCTCTCTCTCTCTCTCTCTCTCTCTCGACATCAAGCAAAACGTGATTCAATTAAACAACATTGGAAAGTCAGAGGCATACCTATCTTAAAGCCCAAACTGCCAAAGCACCTATCTTGCCTGTATTGCTGTGTTGGTCAGAAGTCTGGACACTACGAAAATTAGAAAGAGACGAAATAAACATGACTTGATTAAAATTAGGCATATACTTCCTTTAAAAAGAAGTTTATTGATGACATGAGCGCGAACTTGTGTGTGTGTGTGGTGGGTGTGTTTGGGTGTTGTGTGTGTGTGTGGGGTGTGTGTGTGTGTGTGTGTGTGTGTGTGTGTGTGTGTGTGTGTGTGTGTGGTGTGTGTGTGTGTGTGTGTGTGTGGATAATTGTTTTATTTGTCGTCTCCTTGTATTAAAATATTATGATTTGCATGACTTTTTTGTTGTTGTTGTTGATAGGTCGTACCTCAAGTTTTTGATGTTTTGTTCTTGTTTTTTTTTCTGTTTTAACTTTGCTGTTTGCTTTTGTTTCTTCTTTTTTTATATGAAGTATGAATGTAAAAGAAAGGATAATATTGTCACCTGATATGATTGTTTGACTTTTATCATTCTTCTTTTTTCTATGACTAAAATTTTTTTAAAGAAAAAAACAACAAAAAAACCTACCACCTCAAGGATATGTGCGCCTGCGGATATGTGCTAATAAAAATAAGTGTGAGTAAGTGTGTGTGTTGTGTGTGTGTGTGTGTGTGTGTGTGTGTGTGTGTGTGTGTGTGTGTGTGTGTGTGTGTGTGCGCATTTGTGTGTGTGGTGTGTGTGTGTGTGTGTGTGTGTGTGTGTGTGTGTGTGTGTGTGTGTGTGTGTGTGTGTGTGGTGTGTGTGTGATTTGTATGTGCATTTGCCTGCGAGCGTGCATGCGTGAGTGAGTTGCGTATATGTATGTATGTATGTATGTATGTATGTATGTATGTATGTATGTATGTATGTATGTATGTATGTGTGTGTGTGTGTGTGTGTGTGTGTGTGTGTGTGTGTGTGTGTGTGTGTGTGTGTGTCTGTCTGTCTGTGTGTGTGTGTGTGTGTGTGTGTGTGTGTGTGTGTGTGTGTGTGTGTGTGTGTGTGTGTGTGTGTAACCTACGTGTAGGAGTGAGTTTTACGTGTATTATTATCATACTATTATCACTATTATTGATATTATTCTTATTGTCATCATTATAATCATTTTATTATCTTTAGTTCCTTCTGAGTTCATTTTGTTGTTATGAGTTGTAACAATGTTGTAGCTAATTATTTTTGGGTGGGCTTTTCTTGGTTGCTAAGTTGTTTTTTCATTATGTTTCTTTGGTTGCTCTTTATCTATTAACGCTTCTCTTTTTCTTCTATAATCAAAATCATTTTATTGTGGCTTCTGATTTTCGTCTTCTGAATGAGTGCATTTTTATTATCTTATTATGTACAATGTCCTTATTCCTTTACGTTGTTTGGTACTGCATATAGTTTTACTGTTTAGTATCTTTTTATCTTGATGTTATCCCTGAAAAGGGCGGGGACTGGATGTAAAAAAGCACATGAGTGCTTATCTATTATCCTCGAATAAAAGAATTTTGCCTAGAATTTTGCCTTTCCTTCTCCTTCTCTCTCTCTCTCTCTCTCTCTCTCTCTCTCTCTCTCTCTCTCTCCTCTCTCTCTCTCTCCTCTCTCTCTCTCCTCTCTCTCTCTCTCTCTCTCTCTCTCTCTCTCTCTCTTCTCTCTCTCTCTCCTCTCTCTCCCTCTCTCTCTCCTCTCTCTCTCTCTCTCCTCTCTCTCTCTCTCTCTCTCTCTCTCTCTCTCAAATTCTATATGATGCTAAACACACTTCTTTGAATACTACCTCTCTTACATACATGTGAGCTGGCAAAGTCATAAGCATGCTGCTATGACAATGTTTTTGTTTGTGCACAATTTGGAACTTTTCTGTTCTTGCTCATTTGTTTAATGATATTGTATGGAATGTGTGTAGTGCTGAATCTTGTACAACAGACAGGTGGACGTTAAGTGAATGGTGTATGGGGCTTCTTTCCTTGTTTTTCTTGTTTGTTTGTTTTTTTGTTTCATTTTATTTTGTTATTTCATTCCAGATTTGTAGTTGTCTTTTGGTGTTTGCTTTTTTCTTGTCTCTTCTCTTGTCTCGATCTTTTGTTTTTCTTTGGTAATTTCTTTTTGGTTGACATGTCTTTTTCTAATGTTTCATATTTGCATGTGTATGACTGGGTCATTGCCGTCATGAGACGGGCCACTAGATGCCTCAGAGAAACATGAGCGCTGGTGACTGGTCTTATTCGGAGGGCCGGCTGCTTAATGCTACTTCTTCAAACTGTGGCTCTTCACATTTGTTTGCGTGTCTGCATGCGCATGTGCTATTAAATCAAGAAACAAGAAGCAGAAAAAGCATTACGAAAAAGACCAACAGGAATAAATACATCAATAGCAGCAGCAACAGCTTCAGTAGAACTACAACAACAATAACAACTGTAACAGTGGCATCAGAAATAACAACAGCGGCAACAACAGTATTAGCAACAACAACAACAGAGCATTATCAACAGCAACCACACAAACAACTACAAAAAACTTCAACAAGAGCACCAAAAGCAACAACAACATCAACAACAGCAGCAGCAGTAGCAGCAACATCAAGGGCAACAGTAACAACTACATCAAACAACACCTGTAATATCACAACGACACTACTACAACCTGTACCACCATCAATAACAACATCAATAACGGAACAGGATGGTAGTGGTGGCTTTGATAACAATAAATGCAAGGAGAAACTGACTCATTTTGTCAATGATACCACAATGGAGGAGCACCTCACACAAACTCAAGTCAGGGTCCCCTATGGGGAAATGGGGGCCTGTCAGTATAAATAGTATCCTCATCTTCTGGAAATTCTGTGCTAGGAATTCTCTTTTTTCTATCCCTCTCTTTGTTTCTGAGCGTTGGACGATGAAGAAGAGGAAGAAGAAGACTCAGGTCAGTGTCCAACCTGCATGTCTAGTTTACACGATGATCCTCACCGGAAAAGGGAGAGTTTTTTTAGGGCCAGCTCCACTCTCATCTGCCATGCGTCTTGGAGGGGTTTATTGGGGGAATGTTCCCTTACATCACTGTTGACGGTCTTACCAGCAAAGGGTCGGCTACATTTTAAACTGAAAGTAATGCTGAACGTTGGATAACTGGAAGCTGAATTCGATGGGAGTCAGCACACTTAATGGTCTAGGCAACTACAGTTTTTAGGTCAATCTTAGGTCGTAGGTCACTTCCGACTGAATATTTTTCTAGATAAGCATATCTTTGCTTCATTGGAGAACAGCAACAGAGGCAATCTTAACTGTGCAGTGAAATCGATCTGTTTCTGTGCACTGTTCACCATCACCTATCCTGTTGTCCAGTAGACGGTTTGGGCACAGACTAAAGATTTGTATCCAGCTTCCTCCAGTCCCTCAAGTCTTCAGCTTTCCATAGCGAGTCGCTCCACTGAAGGCTAGTTTACTCTCTGATGGTGTCTACCTGTCGTTTTCTCTGTCTGCCTCTTCCTCTCCCTCCTTGTACTGTTCTCTGTAGGACAGGCAGTCTTGGCCAGTCTATTGCATTGTTACCCATCTACAAATGGAGAGGCTGGTCATGCTGAAATTGTTCCTCATTCTAGACAGGTTTTAAAAAATAGTTGCAGTGAATCAACCATAAAGGCTGGGCTATATTAATGGCAACGTGCTTTGTTATTTCATTTCTGATTTCTTGTTACAGTGTTTGATGTTGTTGTCAGTCGAGAGCAGGGCAGCAGAGGAGAGGCATTACTGCAGTCGTGAAACAATAGTGCGAATGAACTGCAGTCATGTGGTTTGTTTGAGCATGTTTTCCCACAAGGGTAGTCAGTACAGACAATGGTAGTCAGTACAGACAATGGTAGTCAGTACAGACAATGGTAGTCAGTACAGACAATGGTAGTCAGTACAGACAATGGTAGTCAGTACAGACAATGACGGTCAGCTGAGTCCTCTATAATCAGCTTGGTCAACAGCAGTTGTTCAACTGTGATAAGCTTTCGTAAGACTGGTGTCACTAAGAGCATAGACGCTGTCATGTGCAGGATAGCTAGCTCTGAAAGGTGCAGCAATCTCTATCCATGCCAACTGGTATTGTGCAGAATTTCTTTTCACTGATAGATCAAAGTTAGTGCTGTACCCAGAGGTGAACAATCTCCATCCTAGGGTGAACAAAAGTGAAAGATGCATTTCATCACTGATTCAAATATTTACCGAAAGGGAACTGGTGTAATCTTTGTTGGTTTTTTTTTGGCTGCATTATTTTCAGTTTTATCCAAATGTCATCAAATTTAACATCTTATTAAATACACATCGAAAAAAAAATTATCAAAATTTGTGAACTTGATCTTCATGTATATCCAAAGTATTTGGTGATGCCTTGTATTGTAATCATGAATTACGCATTTTTTATTTCAATTTAATTCTGTTGACCATGCTTGCTGCATTGTTAGTCTTTGTGTCCTTGCACTGTTATCAGCCATTGTTGGGGGAGAAGAGTATGCACAATTGCACAGAGTTCAACCCTACATTTTATGTTTCCATAGTTTTTGACATAAGTCAGGTCATAGGCTTCTTTTGCTACTGGTAACCATGTAACCTAGTACTACCTGGCTCATGTGGGGAGTAAACCCAACACAAAAATCCGACCTGGAGAGGGACGGGCTCCACTAGGTTTGATTTGCTCAAGACACTCTCATGAAGACAAGAAACAGAATCTCCATACCGGATTGGTCGTTGCCCGGGTTACCAAGGACTGTGGTCGTTGCCCGGGTTACCAAGGACTGTGGTCGTTGCCCGGGTTACCAAGGACCATGCCTTCTGTTGCACATCAGGACAGAGGTAGAGAGCATGCTACTGGTGTACAATGCAGCAAGATCTGTGCCAGAAACTACATCACCATCGGCACTTGGAATGTACGAACACTAAAAGTCACAGGCAAAGTGGAAGAACTAACACATGAGATGGCCAGATACCAATGGCACATTGTAGGGCTCTGTGAAGTAAGGTGGAAAAACATGGGAGAAGCAACGACCCAGGAAGGTCACAAAATATACGTCAGTGGAAAACAGGATAAGCATGAACAGGGCATGGAGTTCATCATTCTAAAGGACACCTAGGGGACAGGATAGCCTAGTGGTCAGAACATTGCGTGGCAATTTGAAGACCCGAGTTCGAGTCCCGTTGGAGAAGATTTTCCCCTGGAGTTAACATCAGCGCTGACTCCACTCTCCCCCAAAAGTCTTTCGGATGAGACTGTAAACCGAGGCCCCATGTGGGAACGCATGCAGAACATCTTGCGCACATGTTAAATCCTGTTCCGCTTTTCGTAAGAGTAGGCCATTGCGTGCCAGTGGGAATAGATGACAATATTTACACAACTGCATACACACAGGGACTGGATAAAAAAAAAAAAAGCACATGAGTGCTTATCCTATTATCCTCGATATAAAAGAATAAAAAGAAAAAAGGACATTGTGAACACCATCATAAGCTGTCAGCCAGTGTCCATCAAACTTATTACCATCTGCTTGAGAGCAACCCCCTTCAACATTACAGTAGTACAGGTATATGCCCCTACATCAGACTGCATGGATGAAGAAATAGAAGAATTCTACGACCAACTACAAGGGGTTCAAAATCAAATTCCCAAGAAAGACATCCATGTTGTACAAGGTGACTGGAATGCCAAGATAGGAGTAGATGCCCTCAAAGACTGGGGGGCCATTTGTGGACCACACTGCAACAAAGAAACAAATGACAGAGGCTTGAGACTCCTGGAGTTTGCCAGTAACAACAATCTCCAGCTAGTGAATAAGGTTGAAAGTTTATGGAAGAAGGTTGTTGGAAGGACTTTGTGGTGGTCACTACCAAGGATGGGCATCTCACTCAATCTGGCTCCGCAGCTGCCCTAAGACTGTTGTCAGTAGGGGGCTTAGTAGATTGTGTGCACCACTGAACACCACCAAAGTGACCCACCCAGCAGACGTGCAGTGCTGCTAGTACCGATAATCTTATCTTGTAGAATTGTAGCTGTAATAGTAGTTGTGATGGTGGTAAGTTGTTGTGGTGATGTTGGTGGTAAGTATTGTTGTTGTGGTGGTGGTTGCTGCTGTTACTGCTACTGTCTTGTTGCTGGCATTGCTGGCTGTTGTAGCTGTTCTTTTTATTGTCTTTTTAATTACCATTCTGTGTTAACAGACATCAACCCTTTGTGTCCTCAGCTCCAAACTCCTGGTACTTTGGGAACATTCAAACACAATCCATCTGATGAGCACAACAGCTTTCAAAACTACCACACTCAGCCCCACACCACATTAGAACCAATTAACTCTGAGACCAGTTTGAAAAAACAACAACTCTGAGATCAATATTTGATAAACATCAAGGACTGATCACAATGGCTAATCAGTGGGGTGGCATCCTGTTGTTGTGTGTTTTCCTCAACTGTAGCCACTCTACCATCGCTGACCACAGGGTCCAAACCGCCTCCAGTTTTAATCTCACAGACAGCTTTCCCAACATCACCTCCCTCTGCCCAGGCTTTGAAAGTCTCATGGCCCTGAACGGCTCAAACCTGACCATCATGGAATACCATGCACCAGACTGTGAGAACCAGCTGCCAGAGTACACAGCACAGCAGGGTGTCGTGTACGGGAGGTGTGGACAGTCCAGCACTTTTTGCAAGCTACAGGTGAAAGTGGTCCAGACAAGATATATCCGCGCTCGTGTTCAGCGGTTTGCTTACTGGTGTGGGCCTGGTGAATGGAAAGCATTGATATACAGCTCGCTGGATTCCTTTGATTTTGCGTCAAATTTGGATTTCAACTGCAGTTGTCATTCTCCTGAAGAAATATTTCTCGAATCAGCTGAAAATCAAATACGTGTTCTGAGCTATAATCATCCTGCTGTCAGAATAATGTTTGAAACAGTTGAAATTCACAGTTTTATCATCAAGCATGGAATGATGCCTTTTGAGTTTATCACAATCCCACGCGTACTTATTACTGATTTGGAAAAAGCCAATTTTGTTATAGAAATAAAAGTACCTTCAATGCATGTTGTCATGATCAGTTTTGAGAAGGCCTATCAGTTGGGGGAGTGTGTTCATGTGCTAGACGTGATATACAGAAAGGGAAATGCAACTCAATTTACCGTGCTAGAAGACTGCTTTGAAAAACTGTTACCAGCTAGAATTCTGGCAACATCCTATCTAAAGCTTGAGGTCAGACCTCATCATAAATCAATTGTTCCTGAATTTCGCGTTTATGAACTTAAACTATATTTGTCTTTTCTGTCTGAGAAACTTCAACCAAAAACACTGGGCAGCAATTTGTTTAATTGTTCAGTGACCTACTACTCCCAATTTCATCGCCATTTGGACTGCAATTTGATTAGGCAGTGCCAGGATAGCAGGGATGAAAGTGAGCATTGCTCTTTCAGCAATGCTGGCTGCCAAGGCTGGGTAGCTTCACGTGGTAAATGTTTCCAACAGGCTGAAGGTGATGAGAATTTATCGTTGGATGTAGCTGTTAACCAGTGCCACAAAATGGGTGGGAGATTAGCTTCTGTGAAAACAAGAGAAGAACAAAAAGACTTTGTGAGAATGTTCACAAATACAACCGTTTTTGACACAGTATTAGGGTTTGTCTCAGGCTGGCAGTCCTTGCCTTTCATGTATAGCAAATATTGCAAATGGTCTGACAATACCTTGATATACAACATGGATCACTTCATTGTAGATCAGCCATACCAGCCTTCAAGAATCGTCCAGACTATGGCTCTTCGAGCCATGAAATTTGTCCGATGGAGACCACTGAGAGGGTTTACAGCATATGACATGGTTTGTGAAATAAACTCGCTGTCTCCAAGGCAGAGTTTGGGTCAGAAGCTATTGCTGAAGTTTTCTGCATATCCTGATACCATTGCACAAACTAAGCAGTCCCTATTTGTTTGTTTATATGGTTACACAACGCACACATTTTCAGTCTGTGATTCTAGCAGTAGTTGCAGACAACAGAAACCCTACTACCTCTGGTATTGCCCTTTTCTGAATATTGAAATGAAGGAAAATGCAACGCTGGACCTTCGTGGTGGAAAGAATACCCTGAAAACAGACATGTTCCGGTGTGACGATGACAGGACAACTATTCACTACAGCCTGATGTGTGATTTCAGACTGGACTGTCCAGACCACAGTGATGAAGTCTTCTGTGAACACCCTTCTTGTTCTGGATTTCTCTGTACTAATGGTCAGTGTGTGTCCCTCAGCCAACGCTGTAACGAGTTTTCAGACTGTCTGGATGACTCTGATGAGATGAACTGCCCTGGTAATGTCACGTATCGTGTTTCAGCAAGAAGTTACACCAGAAAACAGCGTCTTCTGATTGTTCTGGATGGAACAGGTTTCTTCACGGAGTACAGAATGACAACAAATTGAGTCATGTCCAGAGACACATTATCAATGCAGGCCTGATTCACTGCACTGTCTGCCTGTGTACACACGCTGCAATGGCCATTCCGACTGCATCTATGCAGAGGATGAAGAAAATTGTAAACTGGTCACGTGTCCCGGGTTTTACCAATGTCGAGGGTCGAGAACTTGTGTGCACGGAGATCATCTGTGTGATGGCTGGGGTCAGTGTCCACAGCGGGATGATGAACTGATGTGTGACATGTCCTGCCCTGCAGTGTGTCTGTGTCAGGGTCACTCGTTCCTGTGTCATGCAGACTTTCCTGCCACTCTCTTTCCCCAGCTTCGTTATGTGGATGGTACAAACACTGGAATGTCTCTGATGATTTCAATGAAAACTTTCATCTTATCTATCTAACCCTCTCTCGTAATGGGCTGTCAAACATTACAAGCGTTAATCTTTTCAATTTACTATTCTTAGACCTCCGAGATAACAGCTTAGAAATGCTTAACATGAGTGTCTTTCATGAACTGTACAAGTTAAGAATCCTAAAAATGGCCAACAACCCTCTTACTGTTATATCTTCTATATCCCTGAAGCATGTTCTGTATGAACTGAAACGCATGGATATTTCAGAAACAGGATTACAAATACTCAACAGCGAAATGTCTATTTATATGCCCAAAGTAGTCTTCCTCAATATTTCCTGTACAGGCATTCAAAACATAATGCCTACAGGCTTGAAGAACATACCTACACTTTCTGAGGTAGACATTAGGAAGAACCCACTCATTCATTTCCCTATGGATTTATTGTCAAAGTTGCATCGTTTAAAAGTTGTCTTCACATCCAATTTCAGGCTTTGCTGTGAAAACTTACTTCCTAAACAGTCAACAACCAAACTTCATGTGTGACATCACAGCC
This sequence comes from Stramonita haemastoma, assembly GCA_030674155.1. Classification (NCBI taxonomy): domain Eukaryota; kingdom Metazoa; phylum Mollusca; class Gastropoda; order Neogastropoda; family Muricidae; genus Stramonita; species Stramonita haemastoma. Next base: position 35,346,501 of record CM060346.1, on the reverse strand, counting down.
CATGTCCTTTTCTTGTCAAAACCTCCTGCCTTCTACGCCCTATGTGATCTTCTTCAGTGTGGTGTGTACTTCTTCCATCCTGGGGAATTTGGTTTGTTTCATCGGTCCTTTCCCAGGAAAAAAAATATTCG
>CM060346.1:35331370-35333870 GCA_030674155.1 Stramonita haemastoma | reverse complement strand
GTTTAAATATTGAAATTGTCTTGGGATGTTTTAAAACCAATATTGAATGTAGCTTTCTTTGCGTTCTTGGTCGAGAGTATGATTCCTACTAAAATCATGTGCCTGTCAGTATTGTAAATACCCTTTATGATGATGATTAAAAATGGTTTTTGGTTTTGACTTTTTGACTTGAATTTTTCTTTACTTTGACTCTTTTTTTTTTCTTTCTTTTTTTTTTACTTTTAACTGTGACATTTTTTACTTTGACCTTTTTTGCTTTGACCTTTCAACTTTGACCTTGACATTTAACGTTGACCTTTTGGGACAATGACTTGGACTTGGACTAGGAAGGACGGTGGCAGGATGGTTAAGACGTTCGCCTGCCAATATGTAAACCGCGAGTTTCTGGGTTCGTACCCAGCTCGCCCTTTCTTCCCAGTTTGACGAAAAAATCGAACTGAATGTCAAAGTCATTCGGATGAGACTATAAACCGAGGTCCCGTGTGCGAACGCACGCAGAACATCTTGCGCACACGTTAAAATCCCGTTCCGCCTTTCGAAAGATCAGGCCATCGTGTGCCGGTAGGAGTGGATGACAAAATTATATATAAAAAAACACAGCATGCACACAGGTGTCGTGTTTAGACACCATCCCTGAGGGGGAAAAAAATAAAGGGTAGGCGCTGCACTTGTGGCGACGCGCTCTCCCTGGGGAGAGCAGCCCGAATTTCACGCAGAGAAATCTGCTGTGACATAACGTGGTATAAAATATAAAATAAAATATAACTTGGACTCCAGGTCCGCCGGATCCGTGTCTGGAGGGGAATCACAAGGTGCTGAACGACTCGGGGAGATCCAGCTTCGTGTTCTACATGGGCGACGCTCGCCACAAGCTGTGACAAAGGCCTAGAGCCGGGCTGGTATCGCTTCTCGCTCCACGGCCACAATGCTGACATCCCCACCACCTGCGTGCCTGTAAGTTGACAAGAAAAAGGGTGGGGTTTTTAAAAAGTTATTTATTAATAAAAAAAAATACTCAAACAACAAACAAACCAAAATGTTTTGTCCTTTCTCCTGAAGTCAGAATCTGGCTGGCTATCGTTATCATAATGATTTGGTTTGTTTTTTTTGTTGTTGTTCTGTGCATGTGTGCTTTTGATATTTTATTATTATTGTCTTCTGTCCTTGTTTCTTGTCTTCTGTCTGTTAAGGTTCTTGTTGCCTCATGGTTTTGTTATTTGGTTTAGTATTGTTGTTGTTATTTGGAGGTGGAGTTATTCCATTATCCTCGATATAATTTTTTTTTAAAATTAAAAATAAGATAAATAAATCTCTCATGTCCGATGTATCAGCATGATTTCTTTTAAGTTTAAAACAAAGCGCTTTCTGAAGTCGAACAGAACAATTATCTTGAGATATCTACCGTCAGAATGATATTTTGGGGAGTGTAAATGTTGTAATACATGCAAAGCTAGATACGAAAGAATTCGTCGAGCAAATTGTTTCCTCAATTAACTCCCCTGAACCGCGGTCCTTTATGAATTTTAGTAAGAACAAAGAAGGCAACAGTGTTTTTGCTATGGGAGGCAATTCAAAGCATGGGGCGACAAGCCGTTATGAAATTTAGTAGTATTATAGAAGGCAACAGTGTTTTTCATGGTCAGGGGAGAGCATTCAAAGCGTCGCGCATTAGCGGAACGTGTAACGAACGATATTGGAAAAATAAGGAAAACAAATGGTAAATTGTATATTTTGGATTTTTTCTAACATGCTTTTGCAAAATAGTGTAATGTAGATGTTCTCAGCTCGGCAGATAGAGTTTTGCTGCGCACAATCTGACACAAATGAAACACGAGTGAGAGAAGGCCGTGTAGGTACGGATCTTGCACACCATGCACTTAAATTTCTCTGTTAGACAGCAGGCTATATAAATTGAACACGATATAAGTGAGTGTCTTTAGACTGGTTAGTTTTGTTTTATTCAGCCAGGAAATGTGGGGGGTTGGGTTCTTTTTTTGTTGTTGTTGTTGTTGTTTTTAAAGAAATAAGAGAATGTGTACTTTCGATGAGTTGTGCGTTTACTTACCGCTTGTTTTTTTTTATCTTATAAACTATCAGATTGTTATTGAAGATGTAGTTATGATTTTTCGCTGGGAGGGGGGGGGGGGGGTCTTGTTTTGTTGTAATTCCCTAATAAAAATTAGGGGAAGGGCCGAATGAAAAATAGTATGAGAATGTTTATCTGTAGCCCTTGAAAAATAAAGATAATTCATGCATTTAATAGAGACCATCCATTCTCTCCCTCTCTCTCCTCTCTACTCTCTCTCTCCTCTCTCTCTCTCTCTCTCTCTCTCTCTTCTCTCTCTCTCCTCTCTCTCTCTCTCTCTTCTCTCTCTCTCTCTCTCTCTCTCTCTCTCTCTCTCTCTCTCTCTCTTCCTCTCTCTCGCATTAGAAAGAAATGTTTTGGTTTCTATCTTAAATTTGAAATTGTATTCTTGTCGTCTAAATAAGCACAGGGGTT
>CM060346.1:35302345-35304845 GCA_030674155.1 Stramonita haemastoma | reverse complement strand
TACAATATACAACACAATAACTACACGATACAGTACAATACACTACACAATACACACAATCACTACAATACATAATCAGCAATACAATCAATACAATACAATACAATACATACAATACAATACAATACAATACAATACACAAATTGGGTTCCCCAAGGCACCCGCTTACACTTTTCATATATATTGTCATCCGTTCTTACCTGGTCTCGATGGCCTACTCTTCCCAAAGGCAGAACGATTTTAAATTTAAAATACTTTGTTAAAAAAAAAAAACAATAACAGAGAAATTCTGGCGGGTTACAAGCCATACATAAAAACGGTAAACATGTAAAAAATAATAAATGGACCAGCCGCCATGGCACAGTGGTCAGCGCCTTGGATTCCGACTGGAAGGTCGCGGGTTGGGGTCCCATAAGAATCATAGGGATTTTTCGGGCTCCGGCCGGCTCTTACCCAGAGTGAGTGTGCTGTGGGCTCAGTGGGGAGACTGGGACCACACAGTCGAGCTTCATCCACTTTACGGATGCGAATTTGAGAGTGTTGCTCAAATTACCTGACTAACACTGCAGGTGTCTGTATCTCTCGGGCCTGGTTGACGCCGGGATATATTATGATAGTAAGCGTAGAGTACAACCCAGTCAAGTAGTCTCAAAGCACATGTACTTCCTCAGCAGCATCATAACATCATCCTCATCACCATTGATCATCATGCAATAATAAAAATTGCCTCTGATTCGGTGGCCCCTGTTGCTCTGGTCTCATGGTGTCCTCAAGTTCGGTTTCCCCATACGCTTCTGTGCCTGTGGTGAATTTGTGTCAAAGCCTTTGGGGTTAGAGGTTCGCGGGGAGGCGGTCGTTGGAGGGACGTTGTGGTGGTCGCCACCTCGGGTGGGTGACTCACTCAGTCTGGCTCCGCGACTGAGCTAATACTGTCGTTAGTAGGGGGCTTAGTAGGTGGTGTCCTGCGTATGTTAGATAAGAACAGGCACCACTGAACACCACCAAAGTGACCCAGCAGAAGTGCAGGGCCCCTCTGGCTGGTGGCCCCACGGCGGCCTAATATTGATGGGCTCAACGTAAGATGTTCTGCCTGCCTTTTGCACCAGAAACCTCGAATAAATTCTAGGTCTCCTCAGCATGACTTTTGGGGGGAGTGGGTCAACACTGATGTTTACTCCAAGAGAAAAACAAAAACGTCCCCTTGAACGGGGGGGGGGGGGGGGGGGGGGGGGGGGTCTCTGTGGTGGTTTGAGTCCGGGGGCCATTAAAAGCGTGAGTCAACGCTCTAACCACTTGGCTATATCCTCCTACCCTCTCCCCTTCCCTCTTCCCCTCCCATTTGGAGCAAGTTGAATGAGTATCCTGAAAATACCACATCCCTCTCCAGGTGACAGTGTGATCACTAGGTGTCTGCCTGTACTCTGTCTAGTTCTGCTGTCTAGGTGTCTGCTGTCTAGTGTCTGCTGCCTGTCTAGTGTCTGCTGTTAGTTCTGCTGTTATCTGTCTAGGTGTTGCCTGTCTAGTGTCTGCTGCTGTCTAGTGTCTGCTGCTAGGTGTCTGCCTCTGTCTAGGTGTCTGCTGCCTGTCTAGGTGTTCCCTGCTTAGGGTGCCTCTGTTAGTGTCTGCTGCTGTCTAGTGTCTGCCTGTCTAGGTTCTGCCTGTCAGTGTCTGCTGCCTGTCTAGGTTCTCTGCCTGTCTAGGTGTCTGCCTGCCTGTCTAGGTGTCTGCCTGCTAGGTGTCTGCTGTCTTCTTCAGTTCTGCCTGTCTAGGTGTCTGCCTGTCTAGTGTTGCCTGCTGTCTAGGTGTCTGCCTGTCTCTCTGTCTAGGTGTCTGCCTGCCTGTCTAGGTGTCTCTGCCTGTCTAGGTGTCTGCCTGCCTGTCTAGGTGTCTGCCTGCCTGTCTAGGTCTCTGTCTAGGTGTCTGCTGCCTGTCTAGGTGTCGCCTGCCTGTCTAGGTTGTGCTAGGTGTCTGCCTGTTGCCTATGCAAAAGTGTCATCAGACGTGACCCTCGGAGTTGTAGCCGAAGAAAAAAGAAAAAAAGAAAAAAAAATTTGATAGAAAGGTATGAAGTGGATTGGTGGACGCACGCAAAACATCTTGCGCACACGTTAAAACCCCGTTCCGCTTTCCGGAAGAGTACACCATTGTGTGCCGGTGGGATCGGGTGACAAAATTTACAAAATTGCATACACACGGAGACTGGATGTAAAACAGCACATGAGTGCTTATTCTATCATCCTCGAAATAAAAAATCGCAAGCGGTTTCTCAGATAGTAAGAAAAGTAAAGACAGAGCACACATTTATCAGTTTTTAAAATTTCATTTTATGCTTTTGTTTCGAGAATAAAAGCAGGGGCACTCTGGTATTTTTTACATCCAGTCCCCGTGTGACTACGAGTTTGTACAAATGTCGTCTTTCATGTTCCCATCAGCACACATGCCTATTCTTCCAAAGAGGATGGACCACTTAGTGTTAAGGTGTGCGCAAATGTTCTGATTG
>CM060346.1:35292345-35299845 GCA_030674155.1 Stramonita haemastoma | reverse complement strand
ACAAAAATTTCAGGCCAAAATCGGGTGCGCTGGGCTAGACTAATTCAGGAGCTTAAGGGATTTTCCTTCGTATGACAGACAACAAGAGTTGCCTTTTGAGCGATCGACGTGAGAAGACGAAAACCGAATGTGAAGATACGATTTACATGTTCAAAAACAGATTTCTTGGGTAACAACACTGTAGAAAGACAAATTTATAGAGAGGAACAAAAGTTGAGTCATCCTTTATTAGAATAATAATTTAAAAAAGAAATCAATTATCATTAAAACACAGTAATCATTAAATTTGCACCCCCCAAAAAAAAAAAACACAACCACCACAAAAACACCAAAATGAATACTTCTACCATCACAACACTACCCCACTTCCCCCAAAACCTGCTAGAGACAGCTCAGAAGAAACACTCCAACAACGCCTCAAGTACTGCCGAGTTTTACAACAGCGTCAATTCAGTCTTGTGGCAGATAGTGCCCCCCCTCCTGCTGCTTCTGGGCTATTTCGGCAACGTCATGACCATAGCGGTGATGCGTCAGATGCGCGCCTCCCCCGCCACGGCCTGTCTGTCTGTCTACTTCACGGCGCTGGCCGTGTCTGACCTCCTCTTGCTGACCAGCTCCCAGCTGTGGTACTGGCCCAAGTTCGGCTTCGCCACCCCTCTGCGCTACTTCAACGACTTTTCCTGCAAAATCCTCTTCTACGCCTTCTACGTCACTTCCCTGACGTCCGCCTGGTTCCTGGTGGCGATGACGTGCCAGAGGATGACGTCAGTGGTGCTGCCTCACCGTGTGGGGGTGCTGTGCACGGTGAGGCGGGGGAAGCTCCTCACCGCCCTCATCACGGCTCTGGCCTGCGCCGCCAACGTCAACGTGTTCTTCCTGTACCACATCCAGTACGAGGGCGACTCCTCCGCCTCCTGCGTCAGCAGCGACCAGCACATGGCCAACATCGCGCGGATCCTGGACCTGACCATCGCCTCTGTCCTCCCCTTCCTGCTGCTGACGGTCAGCAATGCCGTGCTGGTCAGCAAGGCTGTCCACTCCCTGCGCCTGTCCCACCGCCTGGCTCAGAGGGACGAGCGGCAGTCCAAAGCGCAGGCGGCCAAGGTGTCGTCCATGACCACCACGCTGGTCCTCACCTCCGTCGCCTTTCTGGTGCTGACGCTGCCCACCTGCATCTTCGACGTGTATCTGGAGCTGGTGGGGTACTACGAGAGGCAGATCGAGGACGCCGCCTTGGACGCCAAGCTGACGGTGGTGGACACAGTGTTCAACTTCATGTGGGCCAGCAACAGCGCCGTCAACTTTTACATCTACGTCCTGAGCGGCAAGAAGTTTAGGGAGGAGACGAAACGCAAGTTATGCTGGTTCGGTCACGTTAATTAACTGGCAAAAAGAAAACGCTCCTAACGCCCCCCTCCCCCTCTGGCTCTCCCTCTCCTTCCTGGACGGTCAGGATGTGGGTTTCTGACAGTTCTGGAGTTAAGGGACTGATGAGAGTAGTAGGGTTTTTTTTGTGTTTCTTGAAGTGATTTGTTGTGGGTGTTTTTCTTTTTCAAATTCTCTTGAGGCCTAAGGTAAACTCGGATTAAAAAAAAAAAAAAATGGTGTGATTTTTTTTTCTCAAAAAGTTTGCAGATTTGAAAGATATCTAGTGATTTTTTGTGGTTCATTGCTGCTTGAATATATATATATATATATATATATATATAATATATATATATATATACATACATACATACACATATAATATATATACATATATATATATATATATATACATACATACATACACATATAAATATATATATATATAATATATATAATAATATATATATATATATATATATATATATACATTAACATATATAATATAGACAGACAAATTGACAGAGAGAGAGAGAGAGAGAGAGAGAGAGAGAGAGAGAGAGAGAGAGAAGAGAGAGAGAGAGAGAGAGAGAGAGAGAGAGAGAGAGAGAGAGAGGTCATAAACTATTTCACACTTCAGTTAGGCTCCCCTTCAGATGTGGAAGACAGTTGCCAGGCGGTAGTGATGTTGCGGGGACGGGTGGCTCAGTGGTCAGAGCACTCGCTTTCGCCCAGCTACGGTTAAGCAGCATTGACTGTGGTTACTACCAAGTGGATGGGTAACCGTGTGCGCGCCTTGGTTTCAGTACAGTCCCCCAGTATACCCAGCTGTCAATGGGTACATGCCCTTTTTTTTTTTTTTTTTTTTTAGAGTCGGGGAAGGTAAAGCAGCGAGGGAGAGATGGGCGCCGTTCTCAACATGCTGGCCTCTAGAGAAGCTGAGTCTCGATGCCTCGCTCCTCCACGATGCCTAGTGATGGACATCTTAAACTTTTTACCTTTACTTGTTCTTACCTTGTTACTTACCTTGTTATCTAACCTGTTACCTTTACTTTTACCTTTACCTTGTTACCTTACCTTTTTACATTTACCTGTTACCTTTCCTGTTACCTTACTTTTAATTTACCTTGTTACCATTACCTTTTACATTTACCTTGTTACCTTACCTTGTTACCTTACACTTTACCTTGTTACCTTTACCTTGTTACCTTTACCTTTACCTCAGGATCTTGGCAACTGCCTGTGGCTGCTCAGTTCAGACTGCAGCTGTTTGTGTCAAACTGCGGTGTAAATAGAGCAGTCATTGGCTTGTTCTTTTGGGACCTTTATTTTAGTTTTATTTTTTATTTCATGCCACTTTAGTCACAGCAGATTTCTCTGCGCAAAATTCGGGCTGCTCTCCTTCCCCGGGGAGAGCACGTCGCCACAAGTGCAGCGCGCTACCCATTTTTTTTCTTTTTCCTGTCTACAAGTGTATTTGTTTCCCTATCAGCGTGGCTTTTTTTCTACAGAATTTTGCCAGGGACAACCCTCTTGATGTCGTGGGTTCTTTTACGTGCGCTAAATAATGAAGTTAACACACGGAATTTCGGTTTATCGTCTCATCCGAAAGACTAGCGGCCAGACCACCACTCAGGATCTAACGGATGGGGAAAAGTTTTGGCCCAAACGGGATTCAAAGCACCGCACACTCCAACCCGGACTTTTCGCTTTCTAGTCAGGCGCGTTACCTCTAGACCACCGATCACCTTTGGGCTAGAGGAATTGCAATCCATGGTATCAAGTTGGAATTTTGAATCATGTTCTAGAAAGAAGAAGAGAGAGAGGAGGAGAGGAGGAGGAGGATATAATATAATAATAATAATAAAATGAAAATTAATAATAATAATACATGGAACTTACACTGCGCTATATCTTGTAAAAATAAATAATCAAAGCGCAACAGAATCGAGCTACACCCACCACCTTGACGGATGCGATGTTGAGAGAGTTGCTCACATGACCTGACCAAACAACACTGCAGGTGTCTGCATGCTGTATCTGTCGGGGCTGGGTTGACGGGGACACGTCATGAGGGAAAGCGTAGAGTACAGCCCTGTCACAACCCTGTACTCTCCTACAGGCAGAGAAGAAAATTACCGGCAGATGTTGCTGTGTTGTTGCTGTTGTTGTTGCTGTTGTTTCGTATTCCCCAGCTTGACGCTCTACCAGTTAGGGGTCAAGGTGTCATGCCCTTTGACTCACTCATCACACATGGTATACATTGTGGGATTGGATTTGATTTGATTCATTCTTTTATATCGAGGATAATGGAATAAGCACTCTTGTGCTTTTTTTTACATCCAGTCCCCGCGTGTATGCATGTTGTAAATGTCATCTGTTCCCACCGGCACACGATGGCCTACTCTTACGCAAAGCGGAACAGAGACTGTAAATACACACTGATGAGGAAGCTATTTTTGTTTTTTCTTAATGATATACATATCCATGCGCATCCATATATATATCCCCGGAGTCGGAATCGGCTACTTAAGTGATGGAGGGGTGTGGTGTGTGTGTGGTGTGTGTGTGTGGGTGTGTGTGGGGGGGGGGGGAATTGGTCGCCCAGGCAAAAATCTCACCACTGGTGAACCTTTGAGTTCTTGCTAAGGAACAAAAACAACAGCAAGAAAACATATAATAATAATAACAACAACAATAATAATGTATGGAAATATACAGCGCTATCTTGTAAAGTACACAAATGGAAGCGCTTCGCATTCAATCATTTACACGCATGCAATCGTCCATAAATATTAGGATTAATTAAAAGATACCAAATTTATACACACACACCGCGCACACGGGTGCGTGCAACCCAGTTAGGTGGGGTGGTGCAGTGAAGGCAGCTGTTGAAAAGTAGGAACAGACATGGTAGTAGGAATTAAGTGCGTTTGGAGGCTGCAGTTGAAAGTACCAGATGTAGGCTTTTGGCGAAGTGAGAGAGGGGGTCATTCCATGTGAACGGAGACAGAGTGACGGCCAACAGTGTTTTGTTTGAATCTGGGTGTCTGAAAGCACAAAGTGTCTGCGGCTGAACGAAGGGAAGGGATGGAGTGTACAGTGAAGACAGTTACAGAGATAGGAGGGTGCAGATTTGGGAGACATACGAAACAGAGGGTAGTGATCTATATCATCTTGTATTTCAGTCTTTGTGGGACAGGCAGCCAGTGAAGAGATTGCAGAAGAGGAGTGATGTGTGCAGAATTTTTTTTTTTTTAGGACTAGGCGGGCTGCAGAATTTTGTATGCGTTGAACAGAGTGGAGGAATAAAAGCTTATGCCCTGTGGTTGATGGTAGCAGGATTGGCAGGTCTGGGTGATGAATTTGTTCATAGAGAATGTGTGGTCGAGAACCACACCTGAATACTTCACAGAGTTGGACAAAGGAACTGACGTAATCCCGAATTCTTGGAAGTTGTTGTGATGGAGGAAGTTTACGTTCAGTCCCTATGAGCATGGCTTCAGTTTTATTGGCCGTTAGCTGTAACTTCTTCTGAGCCATCCAGTATTGAATGTCTTGAAGGCAGTGAGCCATATTTGTCAGGAGAGAAGGCAGGTGTTTAAAGGCATTACTGCATTGAAGCTGATATCATCAGCATGGGATTGATGGTCAATATGATGATGGTTTATTATATGTGAGAGTGGAGCAATGTAGAGAGTGAAGAGAACAGGAGCCAGAATTGATCCCTGTGGGACTCCACATTCCAGTTTGACATGTTTTTATTGAATTTTGTTTACATTAACTTTTTGGAATCGGTCTAAAAGGTATGAACTAAACCAGGTGAGGTCTGTGCCATTGATACCAAATGTATTATGGAGGCGAGAAAGAAGAATTGAGTGACCAATAGCGTCAAAGGCTGCAGGCAAGTCAAGAAGAATGAGAAGGGAGCTTCTCCCTGCTTTAGAAGCGAGTAGAAGTGTGTTTACAGTGTGGACTAGGGTGGTTTTGGTGCTGTGGTTGGCGCGATAGGCAGATTGAAAAGGGGAAGAAGATCATTGGAATGAAGGTGGTCGTTGAACTGTTTCAGAACAGCTTTTCAAGTACTTCAGAGACAAAGAGCAATCTAAGACATATCTATAATTCTTTAGAATGTTGGGATCAAGGTCGTGCAGTAGAGGCAGGTAGACTATCGCAAAAGTGTGGCTTTTGCCGTTTTGTGAGCTGATGGAACATTTCCTGACAGAAGAGATAGATGAGTTTACTAATTTAGTGACAGTGGGTACCAGCTGCGGAAGGCATCGTGAGAAAACAAGAGCAGGTATGGGATCAAGATTGCATGATTTCATAGTTATTTCTTTCAGAGTTGTCATAATTTATTTTCGCTTGTGGATAAAAGAAAAAGAAAGGAGTGCCAGTGAAGTGGGGATCCGGAGGTGCAGGCTGGAAAGGAGTCTGATCCAGTGTGGAGCGGATGTTGCGACTGTGTCTAAAAAAGAAGGAAGAAAAGGTGGATGCAAGTTCAGCTAGACACTGGATGGTAGGCAGAGGGCTTGTTTTTGCAGATCCCTGCCAGCATATTTTTCTCTTTTTAATTTGCCACGGAAATGCTCCTTGTGAGCCACGGATCATAGTTTTCTTTTATTGCGTGATGATCAGTGACGATGCCGCTTATGTAACAATACTGCTATGGAGGTGTATCTGTTTGAGACTACGTGACTGACAGGACTGTACTCTACGCTTCCTGTCCTAATATATCCTCGGCGTCAACCAGGCCCGAGAGATACAGACACTTGCAGTGTTAGGTAATTTGAGCAACACTCTCCAACTCGCATCATAAAGTGAATGAAGCTCGACTGTATGGACCCAGTCTTCCTATTGAGCCCACAGCACACTCACTCTGGGTAGGATCCAGTCGGAGTCCGAAAAAGTCCCATGATTGTTATGGGATTCAAATCCGCGACCTTCCATGACCTGACACACAAGGCGCTAACCACTGCGCCAAGGCAGCAGGTACAGTATAGGCTGAGGAGAAGTTTCTAGGTCTATTTTCCAAACTTTAACAAACCCACAGCTGCAAGCTGTATTTCATGTACCCCCCTCCTCCAGTGGGGATGGCGGTTTTTCAAATATAATTCTTCAAGTCTTGGGTACACCATCTATATGGCATCCATACCCTGACTTCAGAGGACTTTTCCTCCTGTAGAGGAGAGGGGCGTTGTTGTGTTGTGTTAAGAGCTTGTCATGGATGAAAGACAAAATCAACACAAACATTTGAAATCATATGAAGACATGTTCGTGTAGACCTTGACGCAAGCTGACATCAGTAACAGGCCAAGTTCTGGCCTGGACCAACTGGAAGTGGAAACATTCGGCCAAAGAGAGAGAGAGAGAGAGAGAGAGAGAGAGAGAGAGAGAGAGAGAGAGAGAGAGAGAGAGAGAGAGAGAGAGAGAGAGAGAAGACAGACAGACAGAAGACAGACAGACAGACAGAAGCAGACAGACAGGCAAGAGAGAGAAGTACATAATGATGCTAGGGGGCGGGATGACTCGGTGGTCAGAGTACACGCATTCCCCCAGCTAAGGTTAAGCAGCTTCGAGCTTGGTTACCATTGGATGGGTGACCGTTTGCGAGCCTTGGTTTCAGTATAGTCCCCTAGTTCACCCAACTGTCAATGGGTACCTGCCCTCTTTAGGCTTCAGGGAAGGTAAAGCAGCGAAGGAGAGGAGATGGTCGCCGCCCTCAACAAGCTGGCTCCTAGAGAAGCTGAGATCTCTGATGTGAAATTTTTTTTTGCGTATGCGACCGTTTTAGCCCCCCATTGATTTAAGGTAGCCAGCTTCCGACTTCGTGGATGATGTCTAAACAGGAAGGTGGTTTGCAGCAGGAGAGGTGCTTGTTTTTACACCCCTCTGCCCGTATGCAGGAGGCAGGAAGAGGGGGAGTACAAACAAAAGCCTCGTCCTTAAGGGAAAACATGACAAAGGAAAAGATTAAAAAAAAAAAAAAGAAATAACAAAAAACACCGCAACATCTTTTGTCCCTTTTGTCAAATAGTCGGGAAATGTCAGTCCTTCACATTTCGGAACTCTGCATTCCTGGAAAAAAAACGACAACAAAAAATGCTGCAAAGCTATACCAACTGAACTGATGAG